>JAQFZX010000096.1:0-97981 GCA_034682405.1 Hydroisotoma schaefferi
AATTAACCTTGAGATGTAATGACCCAAACTGTTGGGATGTCTCATTGTACTGAATAATAATAATAATAATAATAATACAATACCGTAATAAATCTTTTGGCCTTGGCTACCCAGAAATAAAGAGAAAGAGATGGGTTAACATAGGATAAAAGAATAGGCAGATAAAATAAGTTGAAGGTGGAAAGGGTTGTTCTCAAGAAACCTGAAATAACGTTCGTGGCTTGGCTACTTTAGACAAACTTAATATGTTTCTTTATCGAGTCCATTTTTTAGCACCTAATCCTACTCGTCTCATCTTCAAGGGGGGTAAAGTATCGTAGCGTAAGGTGAAGGTGAACGTAACGGTAAAGTAGAGCTAAAACGCGGAGATTGCTGTTAAGATAATGTTTTAGTAAAGTGAAAAAACTTGAGTAGCTGTCAAGAGGATTAAAATTTGCATAAAGTTTACATTTGCTTGAAAAAATTAATTTTTTCCCTTTTCGAAATGAAATCTGTTGCAGTACAGTATAGTTGGTATTTTTATTCAATCTCCTTCCATAATTACTTTAGATTGTAGTCGAGTAGAGTCTTTTAAAAAGTTTCAAAAGAACGTTAAAAATATCTAGAAATCCCAAATAAGTAAAAGTTTCTAAGAAAGTTTAGTTGAGGAACTTTGTGGTTTAGTTTATAAAAGAAACTGTAATTTAAGTGGCAGTAGCAGCGGATTCATGACTTGTCTAAACAACCGAGTCAGCCTTTCTCTAGTAATTTTATCCTCCGATCTCCTCCGCTCTGTTTAGTTTGTTTCCCTTGGGGGGATTTCCGCAGTCCTGATTTCAGCCTTGGTTTTTACTCCACGTGAACTTGAAACCTTCAGCCTTCTTCCCAATCTATTCAGTTGAATGAATAGACACGACATAGTTTGTGGTATATAATAGATTATCCACACACCGGAGTTCTGTTCAATGCAATGTGTGTGTGGTAGTTAAATAAATTACTTTCTTCACTCTTGACTGTCTATAATCTTTTTGTGTGTCTACTCTTTTCATTTACGTGGAGTAAACTTTCCCCTAACTGTTCTAAACAGATGCAGCAAATCATTAATTTGATTGAACCCTAATCCTTCCTATCTGATCCAGTCAGTACCAATTTACCAATTATCTGTCTACCTTCGTCCAAAAAGCAGGTGCAGACCTTTATTAAACTGTAGACGAGCGATCTGTGCCCTTCAATGAGCTATAAAATGTCATTTATCGGGTAAAGGGAGGTATTAAAAATATGATTTAACTCTAACAAAATTAATGAATTAATTTTTTTACAAAGGACAAGTTTCAGTTGTAATATTCATAAAAGTAAGCGCACATTATGCAATACATTCAAAGGGAAACCCAACTTAGATAAGAAACTTCCGTCAAACACGATTCACAGAAATACAATTCAAACTCAATCTACCTCAATTTTCCAGGAGATTTCCTTACGCACGCAAAGAACTGAACTGAGTAAAATATAAAATACAATTTATTCCCTCAGTTCTATCCAACTTTAGTCTAGTAATAAAATAGGAAGGATTTCCCTGAAAATAATAAAATTAGAGAATCTTTCCCAACTCCATATACCATGTATAGTTGTCGGGATTGTGGCTTTAGATTTAGACAGGACCTGGACAAACATTTGTAGAGAAAGATTTTAGATTTTACTTCTGGAGACAATATTTATACGCTAAATTCTAGATTGGAACTTTATCTAAAGAACAGCCGAAAATAATTTTGAGCCTGAGCCTAGCCTAGAAATCCATAGAGAAAGAGGAAAGCTGGTCGGGGAATTAAGTTTAAGTTGCACATTGTGATGATGAAGACGGCGAGAGTATATGGATTGATGATGACGGTTCTAGAGTAGGATATTATTGATATTTCTATTTCGGATTTAGAATACAATACAGTCCTCTTGTTTGTCGCCCTATTCTAACTACAACATCCGATTGCGTGAGTGAGTACTAACCACTTCTCTCTTGAGAGGTTCTGAGAGTTAAAATTTGATTTTGTCATCGTTCTCTCTTCTTCCTCGTCCCAAAATATAATACTGAATAAACAAATTTTGATGTAGGGAAAGTACATGGTTATTCTCTGATTTTACTCCTCTTCATACTCACTAAGTACACTCCTTGTGTTCGGATTCCTCCACTCTCGTTATGTCTGTTTGGAGACTGGCTAAAACTAGATTACTTTCTGAGGTACTTGGTTGAAGCATGATGGCACATTGGTTAAGCTTATATTTATACGGTAGATTTATATATGCTTGGAAGATATACGAGTGCAATTAATGGAATTCATCCATTTCAGTTATTACTCACAGAGCTGTCTTCTCCAGGCAGTCGAAGAAGCAGCAGGGAATAATACACAGCTACAGTCCAATATCGGCTGAATTAAGCACGTACCTTTTAATTTCATATCTTTAGTAAATTCAATACAGGAGTAGGATGGCTTAGAATGATAGAACCTGACAACAAGGTAGTAAATTCCATCATTTTACTAGTACAAGTTTATTTTTTTGGTTTCAAAACGTGGAATTTTTTATATTTAATTTGATGGATGCAGTGGCTTGCTGAAGCATGAAAGCAAAGTATAAGGATGAAATATCAGGTAAAGCCGAAACCAATCCAATTCAATCCACTATTCTGCAATTACAAATTTATGAAACAAGCATCATAACCCATAAACCATAAACCCATCATAATTCAATCCGCCCGAAGTACATTACCAAAACCCAATAATGGTAACTTTATGAACATCTTGAACCAAAAAGTAATCTTTGGAAGAGAATAATATTGGTAAAAATTCGCCACCCTTCTCATCCTTACCTTACTTATGACCACCATTCATTCCTTGTCTACAAATAAACCTCACCAAGTAGAATAAATAACATCCGCCCAGCCCAACCCAAACCAATAGCATTATTATTATTGGCAATACTAACCGTAATAGTGAAAGTAATAATAATAAAAATAATAATGCAACTAATACTTTCTCCACAGATCACTTCCTCTGACATCCCCATCCATCAATGATAAGGGGGAAAGGGAAAAATAACCGCTGCTGTCAGCAAATGCCTGTAACAAAATCTGCTAACAACATGCAACAGTAGACAAACACCGAGGTAGGATATAATAGTGCTGCATTTGGTATTATAACTATTATTATTATTATTACTACTCAAATCTCTCATATTCACCGCAGATCATGCGAAAGATCAGATGCATTGTTCGTTTCATGATTTCCTTAAATATATCTTCTACAGAGGCTTGTTTCTTGAAATACTTTCACATCATGATGGATTGGGTAATGCTTTGTAAGAAATATGCGGCTAACAATGGGTAGGTTTTTTGTAAATGGGCAGTTTTGTAGCGGAATTGCATAGAAAGTGTTTTTGTCAAAAATATGTTTCACACATTTTTAGGTCATTATGATTTTTTGGAATAATTAAATTAAAAGTACAGAGCTACAGATAAATTTGTTCCATTTTAGAGTCTCTAATTAATAGAATATAAAAATATGCAAACTACGGCTATTCAAAATATATTATCTACTTTCCTCATCAACTTTCCCTTTACCCGTGTAACAACTAATAAGAATAAACTGCACGTATTCTTAGTTATCTACTTGTAATATGAATAATCTTATTGTTACAACTATATAAATCATAACAAGCTAGCCTTTATATTATAACTGGTGGCATTTATAATGATGGTTCGGAATCTACTCTACCACCACGTACTCCGATAGAATTATGAGCTTAAACTATTTGCGTCAGAGTAAACTTTCATACATATGGTAGGGAAAGTTCAGTGGGTTCTGTTCTGTTACTTAATAATAGGCTGCTAATATAATGGTTGGTCGGATGGCAAGTGAGCCTGCATATGTATTTCCTATTTTCTGCAAAGATAAACTGTAGAAGAATGCTCAAGGAAATTCCAAGAAGGTTCTACACCGATTTGCGCAGTTCTTTCTTCTTGGAATCCTCCGGAACAAACTCGTTATTACTTGAGGAGCTAGACAACGAGTGAGTCTTTTTGGTTATCTTGACTTGATGTTGATATCTATATTTTCTTTCGGATAAAATGTGTGGGTTGAAGTAAGCTGTGTAACTACACATAGCCAGCATCAGCATCAAAGAGAAACAATTTATTCCCCAAATTCCATGTACGCCAGGATTCGCAAATAATAATGGTATGAACTACATCGCTGCGAATATCAAGTATACTTTTAGCATTATGCAGAGTCTTGGGAAAATATTCAATTAAAACATTCCAAGTAATTATTATATTACAAAACTCCTTTCACAGAGTTAACTTCTTTCTATCCGTTTTCTTTTATTGTCCTCGCTTTGTAAGAAAATATTGCATCGTTTCCATTTAAAATGTAATGAAACGTGTGTTTAAACAAGCAAAGTAGTTTAGTCAAAATACATTATATGTATAAAAGCATATTTTTTGCATTCAAAATAGTGTATAGGAAACGACTTGACTTTTCCAACTACAACTATAACTTCCTTGTTATACAGTTACTTATACAACAACTTAGCGGGACACCCTTGAGAATTTTATGCTCATTCATGATCTCTGCCCCAGCAGTTGGCAGTGGATCATGGAGTTCCTGAATCCCACCAGGCCTGGATGTCTCATTCAGGAAGTGGGCTTTTTATCCCATAAAATATCAAAACTACTTTGAATGAACAAAAACATAACATAACATAACTCGTTTCTTTCTCTTCCTATCCTGTAGCTAAACATATAATCCTCCTTTCGTAGATTGTGAATCAAATAAAAAGTCACCCGTTAACGATTATATAATCCCTTTCCAGCATGCATTTTAGTTAGTTCTTGGCATGACCCTGGCAATGGTAGACTAGAACCTACTTGACAAGAATAGATACTTAAGACGGGAAATAAATTTAGTTGACTTTTCCTGTCCCAGGAAATACTTTATGAACTGTCTCCAACATTACAGAGTCCCATGTAGTTGCGTATGCTTTTTACCGACATTTTCATGCTACTATATTTCTTGTACACCGTATAGTAAGTTATGCATCTTATTGCAGCTTCTTTTGGAAGTTATTTCTGCTGTATTTTTTCTCTACAATTGCAAGTGTCACAGTTGTAGGATAAAGGAAAGGAAAAAACAGATTCGAATTTCTAAATCATAAGAAGAAACAGGAAGAAAAACAAGCAAAAAACTAGATTCAACTTTCCACCGACCGAGTCGAACAGCAAAAGACAGACGGGGATGACAGGCAAAGTTGACTTTATATTTACGTTTTTCGCTCCTTTAGTTTCAAGGTTTAACTTATTGCCACCATAAGTAGAAATAATAGTAGTAGTAGTAGTAGCAGTAGTAGTAGTCGTAGTTGTAGTAGAGTAGTAGAAGTCGTAGTAGTAATAGTAGTAGTAGTAACGGAAGTAGTAGTAGAAGTAGAAGCAGTAATAGGGATAGTAGTAGTTTAGTTGGGGGAAAGTAAATCAAGATTGTATTTTCCTCGAGTTGTTCTTTATTTCTCTATTTCTCAAACTTGTGGCAAAGACTGTGTTATTCTTATTCTCTGTTGCATCAACTATTATATTTATATTATAGGTCTTCCTTTCTACATCTTTGGTTAGACAACCAAGTATAACTTATCCTATAGTTTTATTTATGTTGATGTTGGTGAGTATAAATTCAAATAGTACTTACGACGCGAGGACGAGGCCCAATGGAAGAAACAAGAAGGCAGGGGTACTTTATCTTAACCCGAGGAGGGATTGAAATCTAGTAGTAATAGGATGAGTTGAATTTTCGACAGAGATGGATATTTTATTTTCTAGGGAGAAAGTTTGGTTCACAGTGTATTATTTCTTGGTGAGTAAGTACCTACCCAACTTGCAGCTTCTGCCTCAGTTAATATACATATTATAATACTGTAGTAGTGTCATGTTATTTTATGGTTTGGTGGAAGGTACAAGTTAGCATAAAGTACCTAGAAGTGAGACTGAGTGAGCCAATTTAAAGTTTTATTTCCTGCCCTTTAATACCACTGACTGAGCTTTATCTCTGTTACTTATGAACTCGATTGAAAAGGGTTTAGAGATATAATTAAAGACCACTTCAATTCAAATTAAAAGTAAACTATCGTCAGTGTTGTTATTCATGGTAAAGCGACAACCGTTTTAGACTAAATTAAACTATTGCTAAAAATTAAAGTTTCAGCAGCCAGTTAGATAAGACTTCAAGAAGTGACCTGGGGGTACTTTTATCTAAAGAAATGGCTACCGTTACAGTATCGATAGATTTAATTGCAAACGAATTTAGATAGATAGCTACACTACCATTCAATAAACGCATCAACCAACGAGACCCACCTTTCTCTCAAACTTTCTTTCCCCAATCCCTTTCAATCATCCTCTTTCTCCGATATTTATTTACTTGTTCTCTACCAACTCTTCCATTACGTATCAACCATCACTACACACAAAAATGTATTCTCAACTCTCTATCTCCCTTTATAAACAAACAAACTGCTGGCACCAACTTAATAAAAAGTTAACCTTTTAAACCTCTACCTACCACACAGACAGATATCCAATACCACAAAACGTCACAGCCATCTGTGCCACTGACGAAGGAAGCAATATGATTGCGTTTACAATTTCTATTTCATCAGCAGAGTCAAGGAAAGTCATCCATCCAACCAACCCACACTATCGCGGCTTACACAAAGTAGAGTACAAAGTAAAGTAAAGCAGTAATCAGCTTTATTATTATTATACAGACTTTACGTATAGTGTTTACCCTAACATTTTATACGCAGCTTATTTCCTACTTTCTATAATCTCTTGCATGATCCTGCTGGATACAGCAATACTTCCAACTAAAAAACACCTAGAAACATACAAAAGTAAAGTTCTTCGTAAGATACACACCACAGTATACCTTTTTTTATGACTGCGTGTCTAAATCTAGATAGATATTTTTGCATCATCGTATCATTTTATAGATATTTTATAATCAACTCTGACTTTCTCTCTCTCTCTCTCTCTCTCGCCAAGTCTTTCTGGAGTCAAAGTCTTTTTCCATTAATTTCCAAAACTTTCTTTTTAATTAATTTCGATTTGACTGCTTCAACGAATCCTTGGATGGAGTCGACTCTTGAGAGGTTTCCTTCATAGCTAGCAATTCTTCTACCTCCTCTACTCGGCTCTGTTTTAGCCTTTAATAATACACTGTCGTCTACTGACTGATTTCCCTTCTTTGAGTTTTAATAAACCCTCCCCATCCTATAATAAACTTATATAATATTATATAATATCCAATCTCATACTTTTTAAGGCTTTCCCCGACTCTACTCTGCACGTTTGCTGACACTATTACTCTTACTGTTACTGTTACTTTTTCAATGTTTGTGTAAAACTCTGGGCTAAATATTCATCAAGGGAAATCTTCCGCTTTCTTCTCTTCTAGAAAAGTATTCTTTCTCTTAAGTAATAACACTTTTAAAGCTTTTGTTAGAAAATTGATACTCATAGAAAGGTAGGGAATAATAGGTCCTAAAAGTACGAAGTTTGCGATAATAAGATAAAGTTAAATAGGAAGACAATAGTGGTGCTATAGCACGTGGGGACGTAGAAAGATGGTATGGTATGCATACATTTCCATAAATTAATGAGTAATAGACTCACCGGATCTCTTTCCTCTGTTCCTTGTTGTTTGAAAACTTTTCATTCTTTCATTCTCTAAAACCGGGTTTTAATTCATTTTATTTATCTAGGACAAGTTCCCTTTATACTTTATCCCCATCATCGCTTACCTACTTTATGTTTTGTGTTCATAAAGGGGAAATTAAACCCTCATCAAACAAAACGAGAGAGAGAGAGAAAGGAGCCGAGAGATGTGTATTATGACACTTGAAATACAACGTCTATCCATGAATAGATGACAGAGCCGCGGCGGCTGCCTGCTTATTCCGATATTTATCAAGTATTCATTTTATTATTTTTACTTTTTATTAGCCTCAAATTACTGTTTTATCTTCAGTGATGGAAATCAAATGAAAAGTTCAGCCTGTCTAAAGACAAGAGAGAGTGAGAGTGAACATTTTATTTGTACAAGGATCCAATTGCTTATTCATTAGTGTCAAAGAAAAACGAAGCGTTGTGCGCTTTTGCAGTTAGAAATATTCTAGATGGGCGGATAAGTTACTAATTATTAAGCTTCGGGAAGTAAGTTTTAGGTAGACATTTTAACTAAAGTAAACAAGATCTTTTAAGAGAGATTGTAAAATATTGTAAGGGCTACTTTACTCTGATGTTTTGAAAGTTAAAACAGGAAATTAAAACGGGAATAAAGTGCAATGGAGAGGATGAAGCATGGTGAAGGGATGTTTACTCAATTCTATTGAATGAGAAGTTAACCCTTGTCTCTTTCCAAATTTCGTTTTCGAATCTGTATTTCTTTCGACGTAAACTTTGCTTACCTGGACAAAGAGTCCTCTGTATCTAATGTATTTCCATTTATAAAAAAAACTGCCTGAATAAATGTGTAAAGGCCGACGCATTACAAATTATGATGCAAATTTTAAATGTTTCTTAATTCTTTGGGATCATCTCTAGAATTTTGCACTCTTATTACTGCTAATAAATGCGGGCTATAATACTTATCTGGTTCCGATTAGGGCTTATCTTGATCTTACTTGGATTACTTGGATGATGCAAGTACTTATCCCGTAATTAAACCAGACTCATTCATAGTTGCTCTTACCTATAAAAATAACAAAGCAATAATTAGGATAATCAATCTCCTATAAAATTCAAAATGTCGAATCATTTCACATTTCCTTACTTTTAGACCATTCAACAACCTCACCGATTTTTTTTATACTTAATTAATTATGCTCTTTCATTATCGTGGTATTTCTTCATTTTTTATACTTAATTCTTAAGTACCTACTTATATCATTGACCCTTTCAACTAAAAAGTATTTCTACTGACAATCGTACACAAAATGTAGCTCTAACCTCTCCTTCCTCCCACTCCTCATCCTACCTTGTAATCTCACCATCACCTTTAATAATTCCCTTTTAAAATAATAACTTTACTTTTCCATCCACAATTCCTTTTAATAATAATCCTACACTTTCCCTTTCAGAATACAAAATCAGACAAACCCTCTTCCAAAGAGTACAAAAAGGAAAAATCATAAGTAGATTTTAATAACAAAATTTAATATTCTCTCTCAGTCTCCTTGAAGGCTTTCTCCAGTTGTCACCTCTCCTTTCAAAATCCAATCTGTTCTTTATGAATTTACACCATATTATACCGACTATTAGCCCAATATAACCTAACCTAACACCAGTCAGACCACTACCGTACCGTTTCTACCCTTCTTGCCTTGGCCAAATGTACATTTAGAAAGTGATATAATAATATAAATATAATATCTCTTCCGAGTATTGAAGGACTTGGGGGCATTTTATTCTACTCAGTCATCTTTTACGACATGACAGCACAACTTGTTCTCCCTGTCTCTCTTCCCAACTTCACGTTTTATTATTACCTACACAATCCCACTTGCTATTTATTTACACACTTTTCCCCACCAATAACCAACCACCTTCTGATGCGTTAATAAATGCCGAAAAGGAACGTGCACATTTCTCTCTCGGAGATAATACCATCCGTCAGTCAGTAGATATCTTTATTTAATACGTGGAAATAATGGTAGCGTTGGTGGTTTCATCCCTATCTCCACTAACTTCTTACCTTTTATAAGGATAGGTTATGTCATGTCAGAACTTATGGTGTCTGATATCAAATTATTATCATTACTATTACCATTACCATCAAGAATATACCATTATGTACTGCTCCCGTCAGAGACAGAGATATGATGATAGGTTGGTTGGCAAGACAGAAGTTGTTAGGGAGGAAAATGAAAGCCAGCAGCTTCTTTTATATTTTAAAATCCCATCTCAAGAGATGAGAAGGGTGAAAGTTACGATTGAAGTTGGTCGTAAATCCGATATACTGTAGTGCAGTATGGATATTTAAGATAAAATGCTATAGGAATGAGGAAAGGATGACTGCCACTTCTTGGGGTATAATTTACATGGGATTATTTTATTGCATTTGTCCCATTTCTTGGCTCATGATTTACCAACTTTGCCTGTTTCTGAGTTAGACTTATCTTGTTTCTATTCAAGGGAGAAAAGGTAGGTTGGAGTTGAACTGGGAGGGAGATTTTCCAGAGTATAGGTGTACAGTTTGCTATCGAAGACGTATGGAATCTAATTTTTTTTTATCAATTTATGGAAATAACCGGATTATAGCTTTTTCACTTAATCCAACTTCGGCTAGTTGTAAGAAATTTTAAAATGCTCAGATTAGCAAAGAGTAAAAAAAGCGACAAGAAAATGATTTTTTTAAAGCAAATTCCTACAATCTGTAGTTAATTCTTTTCAGTAGCCGAAGAATATAGATTTAAGAGTTTTGAAAATAATTATTGAGAATGAATAAATCACTACCTTCCTAAACATACACAGTAGCATAATAAATGTACACTAAACCATGTTTTCGGAATTCATCCCTCGGAAAATTCACCATATTAATCGCCCTGTCATGCCTCGTGAAACAATTTAAATAACCTGTAACATAAGTACCACTAAAACCCAACAAGCATCCACCCAACCTTATTACTTCGTGTTCGTATGTCTCATGTAATCTACCCAGAAGTAGGAATTCATCTTTACTACAAAAATAAAAGAGAAAGTGACCCCATCCTAGCCATCTCTTGACTCTCGTGTAAAAAAGCAACTTTTATTCCACTTTTTCCCCGTAACAACAGTCCCACTCAGTCCTGCCTGGTAGCAGGCAATGCCTATGGCATCATCACTGCACAGCACAAAAGTTAGGTTGTTCAAGTTGTTGAAGGAATAATGGGAAAAGTGGTAGTCGCATCTACACAAAATAATACAAAGATGAGATGAAGAGAAAGGCTTGAGAAGAGAAGAGTAAAAAATCGATTAGAAAGTCTGTCCGTCCACGAGCTTCACAACTGAGCTGAGCAAAGCAAAGCAAAACTAGGTGGAAGTATTATTATTACCTTTATATACGGATACTACATACACTAAGGGATCTAACTGAACATGGAATAGTTTGTGCTTGCTTTCATATTGAACTTTATTCAACATCAACCAGCCTTAGCCTACTCTTCCTTTTTACTGATGGAAACTCACTAACTTTTCACCGAGATATAGAATAACATCCACTTACTTATATGTAGGGGACAGAGAAAGTTTGGCCATTTTCATGCCACTATTACAACTACTACTCGCAGATTTCGTGGATGTTCAGCTATAAAAGTACCCATCTCTATATAGAAGTGAAATACCTATAGAGGTATATAGAGTAGTTGTAGTTGTTTCTGACTCGCATTAGATATTCTGTGCTCTAGTTCCTTTCTACTACTAAAGGGAAAGCAACTTTCCATGAAAGTTCCTCTCCATACAAAACTTTGTCCACTTTCTATAGATTTTCCGTGAAAGTTTCCATTCCATATTATTATCCACCCATAGGTTATATCCGACAATGCTTTGTTAGATAATTTCATAGAAAGCGAAACTATAACACAGGAACAAGTATAATACTAGCCTAGATGAGAAGCTTTATGCGCCTTAAATACTGCTTACATTCTAAGGTTAAAAATAACAATAAAGAGTGAAAGTTCCCTAATAGAGAAATAAGCTTATGGCTTATCTTTCCTGCTGTTAAAAGTACTTATAGGGTACGAAAGTATATGGACTGCCCATGGTAGTTGGATACAACCTGTATGTAGCTGTGTAGTTGAAAGAGTACAGTCCAACTGCCACCGTTTTATAGAATGGGAAAAAGGTTGAAAAAATACGGACAAGTTTACTCCATCGGAACGAAGAGAACTCGAGGCAGTTTAAGAGAAACGAGATACTCCAGAAGTTGAATAACATATAAAAGTGTTCCCACTTACTCTGTATTTATGTATTACATAGTAAGTTCCGTACTTTACTTGTACTGTGCGTATGGTTGGTGTGATATTTTTTGTGTAATTTTACACAACATTCCATCCTAAGTAAGCCGTAGAAGGGCCGTTTCTCACACACTTGGTCGGCTCGTTCTGAGCTCAATTCAGAGCCATATATAGAGATAGAACTACACACAAAATAAATAATACCAGGACATCCTTTAGCTCAATACGTAACTTTCTTTGGAGTCTTACAGAAGCTAAATATGTTATAGGAGTTAATAGACTAGACTACAAATAACAGTAGAGTAGATCTAAATGATAGGAAAAGGGATAATAGAGGATAGTAAGTTGTAGAGTTTTTTGGACGTTTGAAATCCGCTTTGGGGATGGCTGTCGGGCGAAAGAAACCGAATCCGAGAGAAACAACATAACACGATCATATCTCCTGTCCTTTCGGAGTTTCGGATCGCAAGTCTTTCGTGGTTTGGTTAGCTATCCCACTTATTTAGGCACTTCCTCCAACCACCGCATCCAACCGATACCGATCCTATAATCTTGTATTTTCCCATGCAAGATGGAAAGCGTAATTAGTAAAAAAAATCATCTTGGTCTCTTAAAAACGGAAGTTTCTTTTTTAAACAAACCCTATTCAATTACTTGCCCTATTTCACATAAACGGAAACTAAATTTACAAATTTTAATTGATTACAATTCGAATTAATTAAATGTATGCTGACTAATTAAACACATAATACTCACCCGTCCAAAAAATACACAGCCGTCAAGCTCTTTTTTATCAAAATATCTTTCGTTTTTAAACATTTAGCATCTAATCTCCATCTCCTAATCCTCCCTTAGAACATCCTATCCTGACGAGTGACGACTCGACCTATTGCTATTGCCTCAACATTTATTACTTTCTTCATGCCCTTTCCACGTGTATTTCCCTTACACTATTTCCATGTCTCTGTACCTTTCTCCAAATTTTTACCTTTCCTTTGTAGTGTAAAAAGCCATGCCCCTCAAGCCCCTCTGACTGATCCCTTTATCTTTTTAACGAGGTCGAGAACGACGGTAGCAGTAGCATGACATGGCTCGGACTAAGGGTTATTCTTCTTGTGTTATTTCTTTATGTAAACAGTAACACCAAGCTATTACTACCACCCTTTGCTTGTGTTGTGTATAAATATTTACTACAGAAGCAAGCAATACTTACTATTTCCTCAGCTGCCGGCCTGAAGGGTATATTAAGTAAATAGGGAAGTGTGCGAGTGAAACTGTTATAAAAGACAAGTTCAAAGATCCCCTGAAATGATGATAATAATAATAATGTGCAGCAGAAGCATAAAGCATCAGTACAAGGGAACCCTCCTCGGTTTCTGACAACAACCGTCATTACGACCGAACGATCATTCTCATCGTTGCCTATCTATCTTTTTGGTACTATTACTTCTATTACTTATAACTTGTAAGGGTAATAGTGTAGTTTGAATAGTAACTCCGTTTTATTATTTCCACCGACACCGGCTCAATGACTGAACTCATCAATTATCCCTCTCCAGCAGGCAGGCCTGTCTCTTTTCCTCAAGTCTGCAAGTCGAAACTGTAAAAATTACCTCATTCCACTAGACTAAGAACGAGTCTGTGTATTATATACATTAATCTATCTGCTTACTTGAGGAAACCTCCTTCATTCATAACTTTTATGCCCCTTAAATCCAACCCAGTGCAGAACTACCCGTTTCTGGAGAAGAGCTGTCTAGAAAATACATCGGATGGAAATGATGCTTTTTTTGGTAAAAAAAAACCTACAAAGTTATTAATCATTTTGAATAACGCAGCCGAACCCCAATAAGTCGAGTCGAGATAGGAAGATACTTCTTTAACGTCTGAAAGAGTCTAATTTTCTAGTAGGAAGATTTCAAAGCTGTGAAGCCATAAGAAGTCTACAGATCATCGGGAGGTTTTTTTGGAGAAAAATCACGGCTTATATTATATCTGAGATTCATGGGGGTTGGAATATAACTTTTCATAAAGAAAAACATAAACTCTAACAAAGCCATTAAGGAAACCATGTACTACTATCGGTACTATTACCTAAGTTCAATTGTTATGCTTATGACCTAGCTCTAGCTGCAGCATCATAAAAATATAACATAAACGTAGGCTTGCCCTTAGATCCTCCGTCTCTCGACTATCTTCGAGACAAAAAACTAAAAATTACTAACGCACAGCTAAACAAAACAAGCAATAAAAAAGAACGTCAGTCAGTCTGTTCAGTTGAAAGAATAAGGTCCGTCGGTAGAGAAAAATAAACTTAAAAAACTCCCATCTAGGTAATACATTTTCTCCGGAAGTAATACTGTCAAGGGGTAAACATGTGGACGGCTGCTGCTACTACAGCAGGCGGAACTTTACTTTCTCTAGCTTTTATTTCAATACACTTTAAACTATCAGAATATAATAGAAGAAACGCTAAATATACTTTATACAAATACACGAGAGGGAACAGAGATGAGATGGATAGGGACACTCTTTAAAGTGCAAATAGAAAGTAAAAGTAAGCAACCGGAGATTGCTGACTAGTGAGTGAAAAAAGACATTTCACTAGAAGAACGGCACACATTATATAATGGGAAGAGTTAAAGTGAAAGGCCGTCGTTGTCATCTCAGGACTATTTACAGTAAAATGTACTCAACCCTACTGGCCTGTGTTATGTACACAAAAAAGTAAACTTAAATTATGCCATAGCCCAGCAATCACAAGTACTTCCTCGTCCTTGAAATTCTAACATTTGAGTGCTAAGAACTCAGCAAGAAGAGGTTTCAATTTGCCGTGAAAGTGCGTAGGGCGCTATATGTACTTTGGGTACATGACACAGACTTTTGTCAGGCAGACAGATGTATGGAGTAAGCCATTAGAGAGCTAATTGATCTAATGAACTGCAAGTGCGAGCCCTACGACCCCGATGTTTTTTTCTAAGAGTGATAGACAGAGAGAGACACTCGGCAATTATCTATTTGCCAAACGAGTGTAATGCATCTGGAAGTTTCAAAAACAATCCTAGTGAAATAATAAAACTACAAGTATAATTTTCACCTTCCGGTTATAATATTTACCCTGTCCTTCCTCTACAATTAACCCAATGTAGTAAAATCTGTAATAAAAATTTAATAACGGGGTATCATATGCCACTCCATTTTACGCTTTAAAACGTAAGCAATTTTGTACTCTTTATACTATTATGAAAGCCTGGAACAAGGCCCAATTATTTATAACTCCCCAACAATAAAAATGACTCCAATATGCCGATCCATACTTCACTTTTGAAAGGAATCCCCATCTAATCAACTAGCAGGTCCAATTACCACTTAAAAGCTTACAATATAAACCTTCATTAATGTAACAAAGGTTGTTCCAAACTAGTGATTAACTCCTCATAAAACCCCAGCAAGAATGCACACACTTTTCTGTGATAAAGCCATATTCCTTTTCCATTCCTGCTTTCCATTATTACCATTTATTTCATCTTTCGTTATTATTTATTTATCGTCATCTCACTTTAATAAAATTGTACACCTCTTGTACGCACTCACGTAGCCGGCACTACGACTACCATCCATTCCTCCATCGTTCCCATTAACTTCTCCCCCACCTTCATTTTCAAAAGGCCTTTCATCCCAAACTTTTCATTTCAATTTAATTCTACAACATCAACAGCTACGTGTAATTTCCTCCAGAGGACAAAACAAACCTGCTCTTCATCTCATCCTTTTAACTAAAAAGAGAGAGATGATAAAATAACGACACTCCATTTCTTCAACGTTCACGTGTGTCTCCAAAAATAGTAAATAAATAGACAAGACAAAACGGGCTTTCTCCCTAACTCTGAAAATAACTTCGTAGCTGAGGAGAGTTCGAACGATAATAATAATCCTGTTCTTTGTATTTTCCTCTGCTTCGCCTAAATAAATAAATACCGAGAAGAGAGAGAGGCTTCCTTTACTGTGTAATTTCTTCCGAGTTTCTACTTAACTACTCTTCTAGAGATAGGCAGGATAGATAAATGCTACATAATATAATGTAACGGTTAAAGCATTGGAAATAGGAGCAGCTTTTGTCATAAAATTCCACGACACATAAATACACACGGCTCTTTCCAAGAGGGATCCACAAAGAGACGAGAGGAATATATGCATCATTTTCCATATCTCCGTCTATTATTACCAAGAAATGAAACACGAGCTTTGTATATTGTGTATCTTTCTCGCTCATTTCAATTCATTGTCCTATGTCCCTAATTTATTTTATTTTAGAGGCGAAACGACCCCGGAAGGAAACCAGGTCTGGGCAGTTCAACACTTTCCCTTTGACATTTATTTTCGGTTGATGCGGGCGAGTGTCTTTATCCTATAAATGTACACTAACTATTACTACATGCAGTAATCTATGGCTTGACTATGCTACACTGGAGAGATGTATTGTTGATTGTGTCCTTAAGTAAACATAATTTACAGCTGGGGTTGTGGAAGATTACGTTCAAGGAAATAATGAAGGGGCTACTATATGAGAAAGATGGGACCATTTTAAGGTGGTAGATGCAGTATTATTATGTAGTGACTATAATATTTCAATTAAAATCCTCCACTCTTCTTCAAAGGGATGGGATGCCATGGAAGGGAATTCGAGTTTAGTTCAACGAAGGCTGAGGAGGAAACAATTTATATTTATTGTCTCCTAGTTCAATCAATATTTTTAATTGGGGTCCTTTGTCATTTGGGCATTCAAGAAGGAGGGTTATGCAAGTATATTTTGGTAATAAATAAATGGACCGTTTCAATTTATGGTGAGTTTCTGTAAGATAAGTTCCAAAGACCCAAGGCAATGTTAATGCTACGGTTGCACTCAGGGAGTAGTGAATGTGTATGATTTTTAATCCAGTTCATATACATAGCACTTTTAAAAATATCTCGTTGAATTATTAGATGTTCGGAAGCAGTAAAAATAAATTCCATCTCAAAATTGAAAAATGTTATGATTAAATTGAGCTGAAGTTTGATATTTAATTTTTTTATTGCAAAAACCAAATATACTCCATTTAGATATTGATAAATTGCGTAAAAATGGATTTATATTAGTATATTTCAGAATTAAGCCACTTTTTTTCTATTTTTGGCCGTAACAATTCATTTCTACCCATTTCCAGTTTCACCTTATATAAAAGAGAGTGCCAATAAAGCCAAAAAACCAATTTAGTGAAGAGAAGGTAGTATTAAATTGTATTCTTATTTGTCCATATATTTGTGGATGTGTATGGACTTTCCTTAGTAATTATCGATTAGCTCTGTTGAATCTTTAATGTTTATGTCGCAATCTTTTGTCCTTGGTCCCATTCACTTGTTATTTTACCACCGCATAACCCACCAAGGAAGGATTCCTGGATCCTTTTCCTTGCCCTAATCTTGTAATGCATTGTATATTTATTATATTAGGAGGTGGAAGAGAGAGATAATGCGTGGTTCTGGGTACGTGGAACGATGCCGAGGGAAATCACATCCAGGAGGCTTTCCTTTTGATTAATTAACACTCCTTCCCCCTCATTAGGACTGAGACCAAGACAGTAAACTTTCTCCGCCTCTCTAACGAACCAACCAACCTGACTTTCTTCGTTGACTTTCTTGAAGGAAAACTAATGCAATACTACTTACCTATACTACTACTACTACTACTATGGCTACTACTACTACTACTACTACTACTACTACTACTACTACTACTATGACTACTACAACTGCTTATACTACTACTACGACTACTGTCTATGTGACTATTATTACCACTACAAATACTGCTACTGCGACTTTTACTATGTACGCCTGTATATAATGAAGATCGACTACCAACAATAAAATCTCCGT
The DNA here is from genome assembly GCA_034682405.1 of Hydroisotoma schaefferi. Taxonomy (NCBI): domain Eukaryota; kingdom Metazoa; phylum Arthropoda; class Collembola; order Entomobryomorpha; family Isotomidae; genus Hydroisotoma; species Hydroisotoma schaefferi. The sequence continues at coordinate 17,920 of JAQFZX010000096.1, forward strand.
CTCGCCTTCCAAACTCTTATCTCTCAAGATTCTTTCTTTCCTATCTACGTAGCACTGCGAGTGAACTAGTGTGTAATTTAATATTCAACCCGGACCGAGATGAGCGAACTAAATGAACAATTCAACTCAGGATGAACGTTCTCTCTTCCATCCAGACTACTTTCCCTTTGTCTTATCAAGTCAGTCAGGTCGTTTATAATGGGAATGGCCCTGCCATGACCATATACATCTCTTTCTGAAGAATATAAGAGCTGAATAGAACTTTTGGACGAATTTTTCCTCAGGATTTCTTGTGAAAAATTACTACCTCGAGAAAGCTCTCAAGTTAAAGCAAACCTTTCTCTATGTCTTTACAATAATGCATTGCATAGGAAAGGTTGGTTGTATGAATATTCATTAATTTTTTTGTTACTACTTCTTTACCCCCATTTGTCTCCAATAACGTAGAAATCCATTCTCTACTCTTCTTCTTTCCACTACGACTTCTTTTTCAATGTAAATCCTCAGCTTAAACCTTTCCCCATAATTTAACTTGAAGGAGGAAAATTCTCTGTCTGGGAAATTAATTAAATCCCAGTACACTTTAACAATAAAATCGGAAAAGGGAAAAGTCTCAAGTGTTGAAAAAAACATCTGAGTATTTTATCCTTTAGTTTAAGCTTCGTTTCGCTCATTATTGCGTATTGTATTGGATTCATGATCAAAGCTCTCTGCTGCTTTATTTTACTGGCTCTTTAAACTCAAACTAAAACAATACTATTCAATACTAAATCCAACATCCATTTCTCCCATCCAATCCAGAGAAAGCTGCAGTATATTAGTAGTTGATGGAAGTTGTAGTTGTAACTTTATATTGTAGCTGCAACTGAAGCTGTATGTTTGTTACATAAGCCTGTCTGCATTTAAAAGGTTTATGCATGTGTTTGTGTCGAAGAAAACAAAGTTCTGAGGGCAAATCCAATATAAATTATTTACGACCTGGACAAACTACCGGGAAGTGGAAATGGAGAAACATCCTTCTACTCCATCCAACTACCCACAACCTTTTCCTTGCTACTCTTACATTTCATTCAACAAGGAGGAATCTCCTGTACTTTCTCTGCCGTAATAAGTTACCCAACTTACCAGCACAAAGCCATGCTCTTTCTATTATCGCCTTTGTAGGAGCCTGACTTCTGTTACATCTCTTGGATAGAATGTTGTAGGACTTGTAGGACTAGTGTAGAGTATACAACTAAAAACTGCAGCTTAGCTAGGTTACATTATTTTAAATTACACAAAACTAAAGGCCTAACTATCCATCTATCTTCTTCCTCGCTTAATTTCAGCCAACAGCTCTCCACGCCTCGGCTCGCTACATTTGAGCAGAGTTGCACAATAAATAAAGATAAAGCTACTACTACTTCTACTACTAATACTTCTAACAACTCTAGGCTAAAGCTAGTCAAAGCGTACAAAAACAAACCCATGCTTGCTTTGCTTCTGCTGCTGCACTAAAACTAAAACAAGAAGTGATGGCATTTAGCTCGTAAATCCTTCTCGCTAAATATTTGCATTTGAAATTACATCCCATTTACACTCTACCAAACTGAAGTAATAGTTCCTAACTATTATACAGACTACGGACATAACATGTCGAAGAAACGCTTTTATATAACCGGTATAATCTTTTGAAAGTTTTATATGTACATTTGCCATCCAAGCAACAGCCTTTACAAACCGACACAAACAAGAAAGAAGATAGTTGAGCATAAAATAAACCCAACAAATCCTCAACAATCAACTGGCCACATGTCAAATCCACTAAGTTGGTTTGCTAGATTCCAAATCTACAATATTGTATTGGATTGTCTTTCTACTATATCGTTCCGATTTCTGGCTCAGGCTAGGAGAAATGCTTACAAGAAGATAGAGATAAAAGTGAAACTACCTCAGATAAATCCTACTTTGGCTGATGTCTCACTTGGCATTGCTTCACAACCTTACCTTTATACACATGGATATCCCAGTTATCTATACATAACATAAATATCCCTACAAATATATATTTACCGCTGGCGGACGAGAAAGATACGCTACCGATGCAAATACCAATGCTACAGCTACAGCAAAGCATCCATACTCTTAACTCCTATTTATGTATCCCATTGTGTCTTATCTTCACTGGAACATTGCTACGTTTTTTTTTATTCCTAAGGATAAAACATAAAGAGAGGACTTGAAGAGCTAAAAACAATCGTTGGTGGTAGAAGACAAACAATTCGGAAAACAAAAGTCTGCACAAAAGAACCACTCTTCTTTCCTATTTGAAGAAGTAGCAAAAAGTAGTGGTAGTAAAGTAGGAAAAAGTAGCAATAGAGATTATAAAAGTACTCTGGAGACAGTAAGCTAAACAAGGTTGAAAGTAGCAACGAACACCCACCCTGGAACTGCATTGCATGTACCTACTTCCGTATTTTTTGGTGTTGTCTCGGGATTTCATAAAAATATTTCTTTTCAAGTACCTCCAGGGATCTTTATGGGTGTCACAAATCTACTCAATTTCATGCACTTCATACAATCCACCTATCTTTCTTTATATATAAATACAACATACAAAATAAAACCTACTCCGTACAAACGAAGTGACACTCTTTTACTTTACTCGACCGTGGGGATTTTAACTCCATTTATTTATCTCCATTTTGCAGCCCAGTCAGTTTTTCCTGTTTTATTCTATCAACATCTGTCCTTTGAGACAGAGTGGCCGAAGGATGGGATGTGAACCCTATCTCTATAAATAATGAAAAGTCCATCAGAAAAATATTGGAATTATTTCAGATTACATAGAATTCTACTTATATTTTTCCTTGGTCAGATAGAGATAAAATCTCGGCCTTTTTTCACTGACCCTCATACTTTTTTCTATTCCCTAGGCACAAGAGAGGACAAGGCAGGAGAGAGGAAGTTTTTCACTTTCCACTTTGTCCATCTCTTTACTAGATAGGATTTATGCCGGTATTCCATCTGTTTTTTATGCTAGTATTTACAACCAGTACTAGTGTGGAAAGAAAGTGCAGTCTTTTGTAAGACAGCTAGTTGATCACATTATATTACAGATGAAGTGGTGACAGTCACACACGCAAATATACAATCATTCAGCTAGCTGCTTTAGTAGTAGAAATGCTTGAAGTAGTAGTAGTAGTAGTAGTAGTAGTAGTAGTAGTAGTAGTAGTAGAAGAAGTAGTAGTAGTGGTAGTAGTAGTAGTAGTAGTAGTTGTAGTAGTAAATGGTAAAGGAGTTAAGAGGTTTTTGTTAAAAGCCCACGAGGGAGAAAATCGACGGGTAAAAGGGTTTTAGTATTTGGAAATCGGTGGCAGGTTGCTGACTCTCATCAGTTTAAAAGCTGTAATAGTTTATATAACGTCATAACCCAAGTCTTCGAAAACATTCTCATACAAAACATAACATAATCTTCGTCCTAGTCATAGTTGTAGTCACACTATTCAAGAACAGCAAAGGTATGACAGGTTGAATCGAAGCAGTTGATCTACGGACTGGTATTGAAATCTAGAATTGAAAATGTGCAAAGAAAAGAAAGTATATTGAGACCATAAAGTATATTTTTTTAAATAACCGACTACAAAAATATTCTTTATACGGCATAAACTTCGTATGACTGGATAGAGGAAGCGAACCATGAACATAAATTGAGTAAAAGCTTTTCTACCTTTCATTCTGTGATGATGTTATGTTATATGTAGGTATTATTGTATTATGGATTGGAGGAAGTAAGTAAAGTACAGAAAGGCTTTTGGATGAAATTTAAGATTGAACTTTTTCTTTGAAAAGTGCTGAAAGTAAGGTACACTACTATTTTAGAAGAATACAGTTACTAACAGGAGACTTGTACTACAATAAAGAACAACCACTACATAATATTTTGATGCGGATAGTTGGTAAGACAGGAAGAATGCTTTTGAAAATGTTTCTTTTCAATTCCTCTTTTTTACTACTCTAAGTGAAATTCAATTTCCGGAACGTACTACGCAAATTCTAGTAACGTAAGCCAAATCCGAATGATATGCAGTAATACAGTTGTTAATAATACTTGGAAAATAAGGCTAAACTAAAAGTGCTCTTGTTTTAGGGTATTTAAAACACTTTAATTAGGGATTAACTTATTTTAAATCTGAAATTTTAGGCAATTCTTGTTTAACTTTATGAAACTTAGCGAATTTGTATTATCTGTATTATTTGATTTGGTGGAAATAAAATCGTGTCAATTTATTATCTGCCGATCAATGTAATATACAAAATACTATAATTTCGTGATTTGTCTTCTTACTAAGCACATTCTCATTTCACTATTGGAATAAAATAAATTGTATTTTTATCCATTATAAATTTTTTCTTTGGCTCGAAGAAACCACCCCCATTCGATCCTATTGCTGACATTTTTCATGATTAATCTACTTCACAACAAAGGGACACGGTTTCCTCCTTTCGTTTCCGGAAACGAGGATCATACACATTCAGCCTCTCCTTTCCTCTTGATCTACCCTTTAATCGCCTCTTTCCATTCTTTTCAATCTCCATAAAGAAAACTCTCTAGTTTAAATCCAAATTGTCGATAACCGTTCAAATGCTTCATATCAGCCTCATATCAAGCCCAAAAGTAAATAACTACTTTCCGTCTACAGAAAGGGAGCGCTTATAAATATATCCATCCATATTCTATTTTATTTTATTACACTTTATATTCAGAAAATAGTAGAGATGCGATAATATCTCGTTGAAAAGTCCCCTGTTCTTCTCTCATTCCTTTTATTGCCTTCAATATCTCAACCCAACTCATCGACCTGACAATCCTATCTGACTGCCTTTGTTAAAAGTGCAACTTATACCCAAAGTAGTTTATAGTTTATACCCTTGTAGTCGAACCGGTGGAAATTTCTCAATCTATAATAAATCTATCTCTGACAGAGAGCGTATTTTCCCTCTTAATATTACCATCTCCTTCCTCATACTCTTCAAACAGTGGGTTGTTTATATAATATAATAAAATACCGTATCATCAATGAGTCAAGTACAAAAATCTGGTTGTAGCAGGATAATAGATGAGTAAATTTCTCCACAAATGATATCCCCATCTTGCTAAAAAAATCCCCCTTTCCTTCCATACACTATAATATTTCCTCATATCATCATCAAACAATAAACGGAAAAGAGCATCATTGCCAAATGACGCTGGTCTTCCTCTCTCCAAAACCTTGAACCTCAACACATGATATAGGACACGAGACACGACACGATGACTATCATCAAGTCCCATCATCACCAAAGTCATTATCGTCATCATCATCGGGGGAATTTTTCGGATGAGTAAAGTCCTCCGTTCAAAATGATCCGGGTATTATTGCATATAGTCTGGGTATTATTATTGGCCTTTTTGTTCTCAGTTTACTTTTCACTGGATTGCATTGCATTGCATTGCACAATTCATTCACCCAGTTGACTATTACTTTATCAAGTACGTACTTCATTTATTTTTACTATTACAAAATACTACTACTACTACTACCCACCCGTTCTTTCTTATTTCTACTACTCCTTTTCCGAGTAATAAACCAGAAAGGCTTTTACATTTACTGGAAAGTAATAACAACTCTTACATTTTTTTACGACCAGAAATAACTAAACCCATAAACAACAAATAGAGTCAAGTCTAGTTGAGTTATTATTATTATTTTCTCTATGATTTTAATATACTACGGGGAGTTAGCATGAGAAATAAGGAAATGGATGTACCGTTGGAACTTCCCATAAAACATTTCCTAATCCATCTTGTTTCCTCCATGCATAACACAACTAACATTTGATTCTTTCTCTCTCTGTATGGACAGACAGACGTACAGACAGACAGGAAAAATTACGCTTCCTGCCCTCTTATAAATTACCTTGTGTGCATACGTCCTAGAACATACATTTTACTAAAAGTGCTTTCTCCCCATCCGCCGTCGGTCTCTTTCCTCCTAAATCACATCTTTCTAAATTTCCTCCTTATTGCCTGCCAATTTTACAAAAAGGAAACCTGCTGCTGTTGCTTATGCATTTATGTACACATAATACACTTTATCATCCCTACAGATAGATTAAAATAATACCCATTGTATCGACTCAGACAACGGATATTCTATTCGCACTCTTCATCGATCTCCTCACTAACTGACTCTATGGCATAACTAACTAATAATACTAAAAATATAAACATATAAACATTCAACGGATAGTTTAACCGAGGAATATCTTCCGGAATCTACCCTTCCATCCCATCAGTATCCCATCCACCACCGCCAGACGGTATTATACTTGTCGTCGTTAGCCGGTTGAGATTTCTACTCAATTTCCTCCAGAGACTGGGTACTGTTTTTTTTCTATAAACGGGGAATTCTTCTACTATTGAGCTAAACGTAGATGTAGATAGTAAATAGAGGGTTATGCATTGCTAGTCCGAGGGAACGCAATTTCTACTCGGTTAGAAAGCCTGCCAACCAGCCAGTAATTCACAACCGAGAACTCACTGACCCTTGCTTGGATGGTTTGTTGCTGGCAGGATTTTATTCCCCCCGTCATCCATCCCTATAAATATTTTTTTCATCCCAGAGGATTCATTGTTGTAAAGATGACGATTTAGTAGTAGTAGTAGTAGTGGTGGTGTATGCAAGCATGTATGTCTGTCCGTCTGTCCAAGAGAGGATCATGTTTTTCCTATCATGCTCATTGGAAACCTGATGTTAAAGCTGGTGGGATTAAACCGTAATTCCAAAGAGAGTTGAATTGCAATTTTATGTTATTTTATAGAAATATTTCATCCCACTCGTTGACGAATGGTCCCCTGGATTATATTTTTTTTTGGGAGAAAGGACTTATTCATAAGCTCTCTCCAGGCGGATGACCATTGCACCCAGAGTGCTATTAATATCCATGATATATGTACTACTACTTCATTCCTTACTCCAATCCCCTTTGTTGGGGCTAAAGACCAGCTAGCTTTTTACTTTACAGGATTTCATACTCTATTTATTATCCTTTGAAACAAGACCTTTTTATTAGATGATTGAAAGGCTCCTGCTACTTCTACTGTAAGGAAACAAAATCGTATTGAATCCTCCATTTACAGAGACTGCCGATGTTAGCTGACTGACCAACCAACTATCCAAACCGAAATGAATTGTGTATTGAGAATCGAGAGAAAGTTATTGGACGCAATCATCTGTAAGAATAACAATAACTTTTTTTTACCAAAGAAAGATGAACAGACAGACAGAGGAGTGGCCAATTATTAGCTTCTTATTACAAACCGATTTTTCATTTTTATTACTATCACGTTCAACCAGGCTGGAAGGAAGGTTATTAGTTGTTATGATATTACTTCTATTGAACTAGGATTGGATTGGCTTATCCTGTAGGCTATTTGTCTTCTTTTCCACAAGATAAGCTTTTATTCATTGTTAAAAAAATTATTGTGATTGTGAGTGTGTACATACTTCCTTGGAGGAAATACTATTACTTTTTATTAAGTTGCTTTTCCCAATTTAATATCAAACTGATATTTAATATCTTTCTCCAACAGTTATCTCATCCCTGTTGACAAATGACAGCAACTGTAGGAGAAGATACATATACTTTTATTAAAACCTACAATTTGAGCCTTTCATAAATCACTGGACAGTAAATAAATCGTTTTAAAGCCCAAAGGACAAAAATGAAATCATTTTCCTCCAAATGTCAATAGTTTAATAAAACCACACAAGTAGAGATAAAAGTAAAGTGAATAAACTCCCAGGTTTTATATTTTTCCACCTTGTCAACCCCGTTTACTTTTACTCGTTCCATTTGACGCAGATTTCTTTATCTTTTGAATTGGAATACGAAAATTAAAATTCAGTTTTTCATTTCAATCCTCCAAACTCCATCATCCAATCTATCCAAATATCATCCATCTATTTTATCCATCCATCTATTCAATTCATATCCATCCGTCCTCGTCGTTTGTCGGTGGAGGAAGTATTGAAAAGTAAATTTATTCAAAACTTTCTTCTCTTTCTCTCTCGATATTTCTGCCTCTGAGTGTTTTTATACAATAAGAAAAACCCTAAAAACCAGCCCATGCATGCAAACTAAACATATCCACAATCCACCAGACTTCTTTATGTACCCGAGGATTGATTGAAGTATTCAAAAATTCCCTTTCACTTACCCACCGTCAACCCTAATATCCATCCATCTACAAATACAAATACTACTCTTACAAGAACTAGCCTTTTCCTCGGCATCTCTCTTGTCATAATATAAGGAAAAATAAAATAAATAAAGGAAGAATTCCATCCAAATGGTAGGAAACGGGCTGGCCTGAATTTTTTTATATGTTGGGAAAGATGAAAATAAAAGTTGGTGAATAAAATATATAATAAAAAAAACCCGTCCAAATCCATCATCCGAAGATCTACACCCAACTAAACTAGAAGTTAAAGGAGGGATAAGCCGAAGAGAGAAAGTTTTTTGGTAATACTCCTACCTAGATGAGATGAAATGCATTTGCCACTTTTCTCCGTGGTGGATTTCTTCGATTCAATATTATAAAAGATTCATACTTTACTCGGTTTCTATAACCCTTTGCTTCGGTGTCAGTTTAGTAGTTACAGTAGTAAGAGGTACCATTTGCTCAACATCGGTTCACTTTGCTAGGTTTGGTTACGGTCCGTCTGTCTCCACCCATTTATTTATATTATTTATAAAGAATAAGGACAAGTATTTGTACGAAGCCTCTGTCTGTATTAGAAGATATTTTAACGGGAGTTATCCGGTAGTCGGTAAAAAAGAGTTGAATTATATTGGCTGCTGCATATTTTGAATTTTATGTATCACACTGGATTATATCTCTAGAAACTAATGCTTACGCAGTGTGGAGCTGTATACATTTATGGTCGGTGTATCTAATCCGGAGAGTGAGTGTGGATCCAAACAAGATGAAAAAGCTCGTAAATAAATGCACACATGCCACACTACTACTTTGATTTGTATTCCTAACTCAGTTTAAGACTTGCCCTTATGCAATCTTACGTCCAACTGCTGCTGTATTTGCTTGGGAGTTTTGGTGGAGAAAGTTCGCAGATGCATTGAAGAATAAATTTAAAGTAGAATAGTATTAGCAACATTTCTTAAACTACGAATGTATCTTAAAGATGGAATTTTATGCGGTTGGCTAGGATGTTTTTAAAGGTATTGGTAAACTGTTTGTAACTTTATGGACCAAAACTCTATTAATGCAACTGCCAATTACTTTCACTTCTGTGAAATCCATCTATTCCAACACACTAACATCTCGTACTTTTTACCACGTTTGTATACAACCTACCTAATTACATTACATTATAAAAATGTACAGCTTACTTTTTTCTAACTCCAATGCAATTCATTGTAATGAATTCATAAAAATGTCACCATACTAAACTAAACTCAATAAACCGCAAAAATGCAGCTTTTACTTCATCTTTTCAATCGAAAAGAAATTCCATAAAGACTGAAGAGTTGTCAGTAGAAAAGGAGGTAAAAGTACGAGTAAATCCCTCAGGCAAACTCAATTTGTCTCAGATGTTCTAAGCTTTAGCTTATTTTTTCATCTTATCCTATTGAATCGAATCCTATCATTCAGTATTGTTTGGACGCTCGATTGCTTTGCAACTTGAACCTAGTGGAATAATAATCCTTGTAACTTTGAGGATAAAAAAGGTTTAGCTTAGACTTTACTTTTTACTCGAGTCAATCCAAAATATTCATACATCTTTTTCCTAATAAAAACAGTAAGTTTTATAGGAAGTTAGAAGATGTGAAAGTAAGAGGAAAGAGGATTGCTTATCCGCAACTCAAAAGGTTTTATTTTTTTAGTAATGCGATTCCTTCTCGGCAACTTTCTTCTGGCTCTCTATCTTTGTACATTTGTTTCCATTTATTTTATTCGATTTTATTCACATTTCATTCAATATACTACGACTTCTAGAACAACTACTGCTGCTACTACTGCTCTTGACATCCCTCCACTCAATTCGTATTTTTAGAAGCTCCACCTAAAAAGTACTGGATCTTACGCATGGAATTTCATATCTCGATTTCATACAAATTTTGAAAACAGAGTGTGACTGAAGTCTAAAACTGAAGTGCCTGCTTACTGCCGACCCTTCACTTTTTGTTGTGACAATCTCTAAAAATGTAATAACAATCATGTTCCGTCTGTCTGTTATTATTATTATTACTCCTTGCTCAACAAATTTAACCCTTCATCTTCATTGTCATCATCATCATCTCCACTAAAAAGTTTACAACCCTTTCCTCTCCACTTTCCAATATTCTTTCTCTTTTATACAAGCGGAACTTACACATTTATTGTTTGACTTTGTTATTGAATTTCCTCCATTTATCAATCTGCTTTCCGTCTCCCGCATTGAGAACCATTTGAGGGAGGATTCAATAATTAAATCATCCCTGATTTAGATTTGATAACCTGTCACAAAGTGCAACAAAACCATACCAATACCATTACCACTTTCTCTCGTTAAAAAAAACGAGATTCAATTACAAATACAACCCGATTTCCATCTTGACGAGCTTTTAATCGCAGACAGAGAAACATCTCGAAAACATTTTTATGAAAAAGTCGGCTGTCATGTGCATTTTATTTATCCCAGTTGTAGTTGTTGCATAAGGCAACTGTCAATTATAGTAATTGCAATTCGAGGAACAATTAGCTCCAAGTCAAGGGGTACTACAGGGAATGAAAGAAGGGAGGGATGTCTGTCATAAAGGTTATTTATGGAAATACCATTAGTCAAATTATCTACGGAGAAAGCCAATCATAATCAACAATAATGTCTTCCATCCGGACTGACTCTTGCATACAAAATAAATAATGTTATATAAAAGTTGGAGGAAATAAACCATTAATTTTTCAATTGAATGGTCCCAATTCAAAGTAACCTTTCCCCTAAACTTCACTTCACTAAAAGGATTTTCAAAATCTAACCTCGTCCTCCATTCTACAGGGAGTTGAGTCGAGGCTTTGCTTGCTTTTCTGATCCTTAAAATTTTTATTCTGTTTTCCCAAACAATACTTTAAAATTCATGTGTGCACTCTCGCCCGAAAAACATGGTACTAAAAAGTTGATATAAAAACCCGCATTCTTCCCGGATGATGATGATACAAATGCAGATACCGGGCGAAAGTTCACAAACCGAATCAAACCCATTTTAAATCAACCCTCACACCCTTTTTGACTCCGTGTGTCCTTGTCTTTAGAAACTTAATATATTTATGCACATAGCTCCTGATACTTTATAGACATTTGTCAACTGGAGTGAAAAAGTTGCATCCAGCCTCAGTTTATCTTTTAAAATGGTAACTATTACATTATTATGCATCAACAAGCTTGCATTTCCATTCTATGCAGACGAAGGATAAATATGCACATAGATTACCGTACTGCTAAGCTATTGGATTTTGTTTGGCATTGGGATTTTACACAGATTAGATCACCATTCCTTACGCATTGCGTAAATAAATGTCAAATTCAATGTCGATACAGCCCAGCCTGTGAAAGACATATTGTGGTAGTTAAGGTCGAATTCAATGCGGAAAATGCCCCGCAGACCCGTTTCCCGTATAATCTAAGGTTAAAGGCTTTCCTAGTCTCGTCTATCCTTCCTTCCTACCACGTTCATTCACTTTATACTAAATTCAATCCACGTAATTCGCCAAGAAAGCAGAAGACAGACAGAAGACAACCTTTTTATTCTTCTGTAGTTTACTTTCTCAACTTTACATCCCAACTACCTTAAGAAACCCTTTCTACAACAATCTATCTACCTTTCACTCACTATTTCGGTAAAACCCGACATCTTTTCATGAAAATAACTCATCCAAAAGCCGTCCTTGCTCGTCATCCTTTGCCTTATTGTGTTCGCTTTCGCTTGGTTCGATTTCAAATGCTCCACAAGAATAGTAAAAGATGATCCGTAATCCAGAAGACGATTCCAGAGTACAAATACACAAGACAGACAGTTGACATTCTACTAGTACTAAGTTTAGTTTAGTAGTTGGTGGTTCTGCAGAAGGATGAGAGGGAGCTGTGTGGAAAAATTGGTGGTGAAATCAGGCGTAAAATTGCCTTCAGTTCACGCTTCGCATCAGATATGTTTTCACTTCTGGAGTATGTACACACTATACTATAACAGCATCATCATCGTCTACAAATATTGTATTGTGAGGATTATCATAAGCCTCTTTCCTACCAGATTCCTTCTCAAGTAGTCACTGACAGATAGGAATAATGGGAAAGGACATCCGTACACTAGTATAACTACTATAGTAGTAGTAGTAGTAGTAGTAGTAGCAGTAGTAGTAGTAGTGCTAGTAGTAGTAGTAGTAGCTGAAGTAGTAGAAGACAGACAGGAAAGTGGAGACAAAAAGGTTGCATCAATAGTACAAAAGGTTGAAACTTTCCAAGCATGCATGAATCCGGCGGTCGGTAAATAATACATCAGCTTACGGGACCTACTATCCAGCATAAGTAAGTAAAGTAAAAGTCAACAATGACACTATTAAAGTAGTAGGAGAAGTGACACTGACGACACAAGTGCAGTGGCACTGGCTTAGGTAAATACTTATGCCTACCGGAAGACAGACAGGAAGTCATATACCGTGCAGAAAGCTGTGATGGATGATGGGAATAAAGTTTCAACTAAGCCCTGAACCCGGGTATTGTTTTTGTATAGACCGAATTAAATTGCACTTTTTGTCCCTAAACTCCGAATTTATCTTTATCAATTCAATAATATCTTCCCTAATAAATAATTTTACCAGCAGCCCTGACCACTGATACGTTTACTGAAGTGAGAAATAGATAATCACAGCTTTGCTTTTCGTTAGTTCTTTCCCCACAGCTTATAGACTAATAATAAAATATTTCGATTATTAAGTGAGGAAACTGTCCTAAAATCTGGAGGACAGTCTATTAGAAGTACAAATTAAGAGCGAGTCAGTCAGGCGTCGTGCCTTAACCTTAAGTAGAACGTGTTCATCATAGTTGACAGGAGAACAGAAGAAGTCCATTTGAACCAAGGTACTTATTATAAGTCTTAAACTAATATTACGAATGAATGCGAATAGATTGAAGTTGTTCTAACGCTTATAATTTAATAATAACTGATTGCATCAGATTAGATAGACACTTACTCCTTACACTGCTCAACTCTCTGTAAGACCTTAAATCTTTAATCCTCGTTTGTGCAACTGGGTGGAAGGAAATGAGACTTGATACCGAGGGTGTCTTTAAGCCAGTAACTACCAAAGCATGCTTAAAGTATCCTATGTATTTTAGTATCAAGTCTATAGGGAGATAAAGCAGGATCAAGATTTGCTTTGACACGAGAGGGCAAAACAAAAGCTAATGCATTCATTTGGGGGAGATGATAAATGTCAGGCGAGGGTGACAGGGCTCATCAAAGAGAAATTATATCAACTTATTCTATTGTACTTCAACACTAGATCATAAAAACCGTCACGGTTATTGGACAGGGAGTAAGTGGGTAACAGAACGTGGGGTATGAAGTATAGGGCAAGTTATTTATTGCCCTTCACCCTGCCCTTGTCTGACTGACCCGGAGGAGATTTATTGAATCAGATGAAAGCGATAATCAGTCAATATTAGGGAAAAGTCTGGCGATTTATACCACTAGAGAAATGATAACTACTAAGGGTGAATTTTGATACACTGAAGCATTTAAACAAAATTAGAAATATCAATTTGACGGGAGACATTTTATATAAAATTTATCAATAAAAAAAACTATCAAAATGACTACAATTTGAAATTTGGATGTCAAAACTTGAACAAGAAAGTATAAAATTATTTTTCTATCGAACAGATTATCCAGCAGTATCGGAGCAAATGTAGATACTGAACGACAAGAAAGACATGGATAAGGAAGACTGTAACCCAATAACTATCAAATAATCCCCCACCATCCTTCCCATTGATGAATCAATTAACTCCCCGAAAAGTAATTAGCCTAAGTTAAAAACTGTCGGTGAAATCTTCCGAGTTAAATTCTCTCTTATAAGTAAAGTAATAAACTTAAAATCCCCTTCATTCCTCCTGCTCCTATACTTATCTTTCCTGTCTAGATAAGTCCAGCTTTTTAGCTGCTTTCACCACTCTTCTGGAAAGTAATTTCTTCCATCCATCCTTGACTAGCACGTAATGCATACCTTATTTAAGTACTACCTACATACCAAGTAGACAAAAAGGCTTAAATTTCTACTCTTTAAACCATCTTTAATACCCATAAAGGGCATTTAAGGTTAGTAACCAATAACCAGACTCCGTGTTATAACATTTAAGATACTTTCCGGATTGAACCAATCGTTTTTAATGTACGTAAACTGAAGCATGTACCGTGCCACGAGTACTTTTTAGCCCCTCTCTTTAACTCTCTCGGTAATAGTCATTAATTTAAGTATAAAAAGAACTTGAAAGCCTACGACACTACGTATGTTTATGTACGCTAGATTATGGAATAGACAGAAGGATATAAAATCTATAGACCGTATAATGAATCCTACCTACCCTGATGTGTTCCATTCCTTTTATAAACTACATTCTTCTTCCCTGCTTGCTGCTAACTCAATAATTACACAAGGGGAAATTAGCCATGAACCCCAGAAGAAGGAAGTAATAATGAAAGAAATGGACTCAGCCACTTTCTCTCCCTCATCAGACAACTATCTACCATGGAGCAAAATACATTTTTACATGGCGAAACTAACAAAAAATCTATCTATACCTACTACCTTACTACTTCTACTCTAGGTTTCTACAAAATAAACTTAATACTACTTTACGGGCTAGTTGTGTTGTCTATCTTTGGCAAGAAAGACGTTGAGGTTTTCAGGAAAAGTTTTCCCAGATCTCTTTCTCTATCCTTGGGACTATCAGGGAATGTAAAAAAGTAATAAAACTCAAATCACTGAATTTTATCCAAGGAATTCTTCATTCCTCCCTTCTGTAGATTGAGTAATGGAAAAAATTCATAAGAGCTTGTAGTTCAGGCTTTTAAATAAATTGGTTGATGATAATTGGCTTAACAGCTACAGAAGAATGATACTTTAAATTTTTATCCACTTTCATAATCTGCTAAACTTGATTTTTTTCCTTCACCATTCTACATTTCTTAGTAATTTCTTACTTGTTCTTTAACGGAATATCTATTTCCATAATAAACTTAATCATAAACTCAAAAAAAATATTTTGTGGGTTGATTCAAAGGACAATTGCACATAAGTCAGCAGATAAACGAACTAGTCTTGGATAGAGTGAGTGATATAAAAAGTTGCTCAAAAAATGCTACCAACCATTTTCGCCAGAAAAAAAAACGTTTTAATTAGTTTAAATGAATCCGTTGTTCTTCTGCCTTTTCTTTTATGGAAGTTTATCTATTCTATGGAAGTTGTATGTAAGTTTTGTGTAAGTCGATAAATTAACTCCAGGATTACTGGAGGCGAGAGCAAGATAAAGTTTGTAGGATATTTATTACCGTGTAGCTGTAGCTTGAGATTTTAGGAATTCGGTTTGCATAGAAAGAAATGTTGAAGTTTGTCACTACGTTTTTGTCATATAGTTAAGCTTTACTTTGAGCAACTACTGCACTGCTACTAGTAATCATAAAAATAAACTGAATAAACCCTGTAATCTCCACCAGTTTTCAATAACTTTTTACAGTTTTACATATTTGATTTCGGAAATTTAATTTTCTGAATTTGGGTGACTTCGATTTTACTCTTTCTCAAATCAAAATCCTATTTCTTTCCTCTGTTTCTATATAAGTCTTGGTAATACCTTAAGCTTTATCATCTTCATCTTTTAAAACTCTCATTCCTATTGAGTTGACTCATTAACGAGATTACTTTTTCCTCTGCATTCTTCCTTTACTTTGTGTCTTCTCGTAAAAATACTAGCTCTAACGAAGGAAACCGATCTAATCAGTAATAAATTACAGTAAACAAGCCAGGTTCCACCGATTATTAAATTAAGAACTCTCTATTCAATATTTGTAAAGTATTTAAGTAAGCAGCCCATCAAGCGTCAGGAAATTGTTAGGATTATTATATTATGCTAGTATAGGTATCTTATTTTTTTGAAATATAGCAGACCTCTTTTAAACTACAATATTTCATTATCACGATTAAAATGTTCTCTTTTATGCAATTATTTTGTTATTCTTTCCCCGAAGTATACATTTTAATCAACGTGAAGATGATATAACAGGACTGGAAAAGTTAAATAGATAATGTTGTTGAATGATCTGTGTAAGTATGACCAAAACCTGTAAATAATGCCCTGCTAAAACATCCTTCCCTTACCTTTAACATGTTGTCCGACGGGCTGTCGGCCTTAGTGGACTTGGGTGATTGGCTTGAAGGAGAAAAAGACTTTGGTGACTTGGGCGACTTTGGAGATCGACTTTTAGGAGACCTTGGTGACTTCCCATTAGGACTATTCTTAGGCGACCGTTTCCCTTTCTTCGACTCCGGGGGTGAAAGATGCCTCTGTGGATAGAGAGAAAGTTACATATAATATAAGACTTTTTGTACATTACTTCTAAATGGCATTTATCTTTAGATCATTTCACGAAATAAGATCTCTCTTTCTCGTGTAAAACTTATCCCATTAAAATGTTTCGAGGAGGATAATGAGCTGGAAAAGTTTGGGCACTACTGCTAGGTACACGCAATGCTCCTGCCTACCGATCCGAATACTAACTTTCTCTAACTTCTCTCTTCTTCTTGATCTATTCAAGTAAATAGTAAACCTCTCCTTCTCCAATATCCATTACAAGTTAAAGATTAGCTTTTGGTGATGCCGAGTTCGGTGATTGTAAAACTTTCGGCTAAATAAATAATTTTTAAAGCTGAGTTTATATTCATATTTTATTGAACTCTTATGTCGTTCCTTTTGGAATGATAAGCTATTATCTGCTCTGTACTATGTAATTTCAGTGGACCAATGAATAAGCTTCATCTCAGCTTTATGGATAAGTTACTAGGTATGTACATACAAATATGCCAAGAATTCATGATGTTTCGTTGATATCCGTTCGTTCGGCAACCCTCTAATAAAAGACACCAGCCTCCAGCTAAAAATTATCCGTTGCCGGCTCATTTCATTCATTTATTCATTCTCGCTCTCAAGGGAAGAATCGTGAATCGTGAAAGGATAGAAAAATGTACAGAAAGAAAAATGTTACAGAAAATATAAATACATTCCAACCAATTTCCACGACAAGACTACTTAGCAAGTTATCTTTACTGATCGAACTAGCCATGAGCTATTACTACTACTTATAATACCAAGCAAAGTGAAGTAATTTCATAGCCACAACTCCCAATTTAGTAACAGTGAAGATAATACGATGTACTTGAGAGGAAGTCTCGTCTTGGACAATCCAATCCAATCATCAACCCGTCCCGTCGCATGTATAAACTCGGATACTTACAACTTCCCACTGCTACTTCCATTATTGACTATAATCATAACAGTTTGATTGCATTTAACTGATATTCTAGCCTCGTAAAACCGGGTAAATATAATAACGACAGGCATTTACTTCTGTTCTGACTATTCCTCAAAATATAAGGGGTTTGCGTTATGCCCGCTTTTATATTATTCCGTTGATATGAACATAACTATTGCTTTCAATATTGATTACCTGGGAGTGCGATCATCCACGCATCTCTTGCTAGTACAACTTAGTATAATACTTCTCTATAGGATCGCCTATTTCTTGGATAAGATATCCAAGTTTGCAGGATTATAGAACAATTCCACCCAACTCATCTCCAAAAACTAACTTTATCTCTTTAGAGCTCTTTACTTCATACTTGAGAAATAAGTGGTTTTCTCAAAGCATAAGAGTGTAGGCAGTTCTTGAAGATCTAACTATGGATCCCTTGAGCTCTAATCTCACCGGATATTATATTATCATTGCACCAGTTTCCCTTTATGGGAACACTTAAAACTGGACTCTCCTACCATTAAAAAGGCCCTACTACATCCACGATCCACCTATCTGCGTCATGAGCCCAGATTTCATTAATCTGGAAATAAATACCCACTAAACTCTTCTTCAGTAATGTGGCTTTCAAAAAATATCTTGTTCTATGGCCTTATGAATGTGTATTATGGATATAGAAAGTATAACAGAATGATAGCACTAAACCTGCTGTACTAATTTGTAATCCTTAATAATAAAAGTACAAATCCACTAGGCTAACAAGTAATCATTCTCTTCACCTAGTATTATTACAAGAGTTGAATCAATGAAGTGGTTTTATTTTTATTACCATGAATCAAATTTACTAATTTGTTCCATACTTATCAACTTCATACGACAGGCAAACAGAGTGTCATAAAATATTCAATAGAAAATTCCCCTTTCAATGTTTCAATCCAACTTGCTGTCAACCGTCTGTCAATTGTCAAATGGTATTTCCGCCGACGATGATACGTCCACATTACAATATCCATATGAAAGAGAGGATGATGCGACTCAATTGCAGTTTGTATCCATTATTTAAACAAGACTAGTCACTACTACAAGACTTATGTAGTACGTACTAACTAGCCAATCCGTTCCACATCTGACGGACAAACAAATCAATCGAATATTTATGATGGTTTTAGTTCCAACCAAACTTCGACAAAGAGAGTAAAGCCTCCTATCATTTAATATGGGGAAGGGACAGTGGTCTAAAAGGAAAGTAAACTTTCATAAATACTTTATAGCTATTTGGGTCTCTACTTGCTGCTTTTTTAAGGGAAAAATAACGGACCAACTGATTCAAAGCGGAACTATCCAATACACAGATATTAAACATACTTATATTATTACAAATAGGATGAGAAGCCGATAAAATTAAGCTGGTTGACCCTCTCCCTCAATCAAATTAGAGGCATGTGGCCAGGAATCAGTAACTAGTACCTTATTCCTTCTGCTAGGCATTACATTGGTTCTGGTAGCAATAAAGTACTAATAAAAAATTTACGAGGCTTTTCAATCCACACAGATAGCCCACGCTACATGCAGTATAGTTGTAGTTTTGGTAGTTGACAGTCCATTACAGACACTAGATAAAAAGAGTATGTAATGACAGAGTGGATGGTTAAACTTTTCATGTTTTCTGCCGAAATCGACACGGACTTCTTCTTCCCTTCAAATGTTATAAACATACCCTCTTGTAAGGATGTATGTAGCGGTGTTTGTTTGCATGGGATAAAATTGGGTAAAGTAAATAACCTAGGGAATTGTAAACCACGACAGTAGTAAGTTAGTAGGGTTGCTCTCGTCCTCGATGAATATACTGCTATTAATTTTAAATAATGCAAACAACATCCACACGGCTAGTTTTCTCTTTGTATAATTATCTTTTTTAACAATATAAAAAGATATCACCCATGAAAAGGCTGAAAAACATGAAAGAATATAAGTTTCTTTCTCTATTTAATACTCGGAAATAATTGCAAGCAATCGATCTCCCATACCCTACCTTGTATATTTAAAATAGTAAATTTGTAATTTTTTCCGGTTAACATTGGTCGGGTTTCAATTGGTTGTAAGTTTTACCATTGGTATAATTATTATGAAGCGAAAAATAACCCTGTTTGGTTACACTAAAGCAATGATTTCTGCCTATTTGCTTTGTGCCTATCTACAAGTGTGTAAGTTTACCTTACTACTACCGTGTTGTTTAAAAGTTTTAAAATCCATTCAAACTCTAGCTCTGTCTGCCAGAACTTAGACTCTAAACAGTTTAAAGCTACTAAAAAGCAGACATACATCCTCAAACAAAAGCACTTAAAAACAAGTACAATTTTTAATAAACGAAACGTATTTGTATTTCAACAGAATATATAAGAAAGAAGATGTGATAAAATTACAGCAGCATCAGTAGTAACAGTCCAGGAGTTTAGAAAAACCTCTTCCTCGCAATTATTTAACATTTACCATTTACCATAAGAACCCATCCTTTGCGAGGATACAGCCTTGCATTACAACTAAACTACTTCTCAAACCATAAAAAACAACTACCAACAGCTAAACTTATGCTAATAAGTGCCAGGGTACAAAACAGCAAGTCAATAAAACTCACAGTCTTGCTAATGCAACGAACAATACGATTGTCGTAATGATAACTGACAACAAAACTTCCCCGGCTGCATGCAAATCGTCTTATCTCCGAGTTTTTCATACAATACCACAGCACACATGTCTGAGTATGAATACAAAGGACTGCTTGTGCTTGTTTGGTATTACTTGACTTAGATTTGATCATTTTTTTAGGAAAAAATGAAGCTATTTCAGAAAAAATGAAATAGGGAAACTGAACTGTTAAAATTACGCAAAAATTAATTTTAAAGCTAAAGTAAAAATGTCCTACAAATAGATGTGCAGCTCATCGACTTGGTTGTAAAAATTAACACTTAATATGGAATAATTTATCTGGATAAATCAATAAATCGATACACTAACTCATCCCTTAGTAAATAGTTAAAATAGGTAGGAGGATACTACTAGCTTGCATAGGAGTAAGCGTTAAAGTTAAATGGTTAAACTTGTACAAAGTTATTCAACTTTTTCAGACTATCAAACCCCCTTGTTCTTTCTCTCCCTCCCGTTGATCGTGCTAAACTCATACATGCATTCATTTGCAGTCTGTTATTTCTTTCTTACTTACAACAACTCAACAACTGCCTGTAAGTTAGTTACTCAGTAGTAAGTTATTCTGCATTTCACATACTGCTACTTCCACTGCATGAACAACGTGAGCATGAACGTCATATTGTAAAGCTAAACGCTCTCGTCGTCGCTATAAATGATAAAAGTACACATTGAACATTGCATTGCATCGCACTCTAGGTACACATCGGTGATTCCCTGTCTGTCCAAACCGAGCATTGGCATTTTTCATCTCAGTCAGCTACATACATACCTACATGAAATATTACAACTGCATGACTTCAATTTACTTTAAAGTTTGCATTGCATTGGCAGTAGAAACAACTCAACATAATAATAATAATAATAACTAACTAGGAGTCAACATCATATCACACAAGAATGAATCCTCACCCTCAAGTGATCAGTTCACTCACTCACAGAGATATGCATGTTAAAGTTTACTTATTGCAAGCCAGATAAACTACGCGATGCGATGTTTTAAATAATACCCGCAGGCACTAAAGCGTTTTTCTTCTACATTTCATAGAACGATAGAGAATAGTTATTTATATTTTATGTAGCTTACTCACAGTTTTAAAGGGTATTATGCTCAGAATAGTATTAAAAGATCTACTACTACGCGTACAAATGTATGTTCGCATACCATCCAAAGAATCTTTAAAAGAAATCCTTCAAGCTCTCTTGGAAAGTCCCTCCAGAGAAAAATGTAATCTTTTAAGGGAAATTAATTCAATCTGGCTTACCTAACTTTATACGACTTCTTTCACTTTAACCAGCAGTTTTTTATAGCACGTTACATTACATCACATAAAATCCACTCAACATACTTGTGGTTTCTGTCAAGTTTACGAGGAAGCTTTTTTTTTACCTTAAGAGTTCAGAACCTATGGCTCTTTAATGGTTGTTCTTCACCACGGAAAAAATAGCTTAAGCTGATTAACCTTCAATAAAATAAATGAACTTTGTCCGACCTCCTTTAATACTACCACATATTTAAAACAAATCACTTAGTCACTTACCCACAGTCAGTATGCAGTTTTTATTAGCCTTAACAAATCCCTCTCTCCCTCCCTTCAACCATCCTATCCAACTAACTAACCTGTCACTCTCAATCTAACTGTTACGTTCTGTGCTACCATCACAAAAAACTTATAACTTTGCTCAAAATACCTACTCCTAACCACCCTGTCTTTCTACTGTCACTTTGAAAAATTTAATATAAATCAAACTCAATAATAGGAGAAAAACCCTCGTATCACTTCATAATCCCTGCAGTTAATGCATCCACCTGCAGCAATCTCTAGTCTAGTTCTTTATACATGGACAGTATAATCTGTAACGGATTTGCACTGCATAGAATCAACTTGCTACCACTACAACACGGAGACAGATGATGATAACTCGGATGAGTAAATCCATTCAATTCACTCAATACAAGTCAACTATAAACTAAACTATGTAATGCTCTCCATGATCATATATTTCTAGTATCTATTACAATGTACAATTTAGAATTGGTTTTTATTCAACTTAGTATCCTCTCTGCCGGCAAACTACTACTACTTCTGATATGATGATATGATGGATAAGATGATAGAGATTAGATGATGATCCCAATCCAAATTCTTAATCCAACAACACAATAGCCCATCCTTTATACTAATAAACCAGAGAAGACTACAAGTAAGAGTTAAATGGGATGCTGCTATGTAGAAAACAAAACTAAAACTAAAATCTACCAATGCGAATTCCTCATCTAATACTTATTCGGTATACATAATCTAAGCAATTTACTTATGATAAATCCCCGACAATAAAGCAGGGATAAACCATCAAGGATAATATTATTATAGGGTGTAACGTAACTAAACTAGCATGTTTGCTACAGTGCGACTGCATACTACACAACACAGCAAATCAACTAACTAACCAACAATTTAGAAGCCACAGTCAGTGCACTACTACCAGTTAAAACTATGAGATGAACTGCTCGCTCCTATAAGACCGAACCGCATAGTTACATACTTACTTTAGCATAAACTTGTACAAGTTATGATACGACGATAAAGGGAAAGAATTATGCGGTAAAAAAATTATTAACTACCTACATAAAATACATAGCACTACACCAGCGTCAGGTAAAGTAAAGGTACTGGTACTGGTAATAGGCAGGTAGGTAAGGTGGGTATCATCTCATCTTCAACCCTGTTGCTTGTTGTGTGATAATAATATTATTTCGTATTACTCAATAAGTTTTTTAAACAGGGAGGGATACACTCAAGAGTTGAGTCTTCTTGTTCAAAGCCAAGTAAGGGAAGATTGGCAAGTTCATCCAGTAAAAAATGGGATGCATATGTATTAATATACGCTTCTAATGTAATGTAATATAAGTCTGTAAGTTTAAGTGGGAATTTTTTTCAGCAAATTTTATCCAATCTTTTTGCACACTCATACGTTCCATACAAGATGTCCAAGACGCTTAGGTGTCCCCGACACTAGCTAAGGTGGCTATGACCAGGATGAGATCAACAAATTAAAGCGAGTTCAATGCAAAAAAAACTTACACACAGAAATCTTCACATGAAGACAGGCTACTGCTACTAATGCTAGTGGAAAGATAGCTTTATGCATGGTATATCTACTCTTTTGCAGTAGTTCGCTTCAACTTTGCCATCCCGAATAATTTTACAGAGTAATTTGTAAATAATTCCAAGTAGATGTGCATATAAAATAGTTACTCGTGTTTGAATACATTATGTACATCAATTGCTTACTTTAATACAAGTAGTAGTAGTAGTAAGCATGCACACCCCTTTCACGGTGGTGCCAATCGCGATACCAATAATGCAATCTTAATCTTACCCACAATTTACTTTACAACAATTCCCATTATTCCTCCTCATTCTACATGTATGAATTCGGGTTAATACACGTATATGCATCATCATAATAATAATGTGTATTGTGTTGTATCCCACAGTTTATTTAACTTTTAATATGAGTTGTGTAGCAGCAGTAAAGTAATGATATGATCTGACTTTGACTTTGGTAGTGAGTGGCAAAATCAAGGACAAAAGTCCATAGACCTGTTGTCGTCAGCCTCTTCCCTCCTCCCTCCCTTTAACAAACTTAAGTAATAATATAATAAATGGAATGACGGACGATGATGATGAAGACGCTTGATTTTTTTTACAACACTAAACTAAACTACAGCTAAACTCCTGCTGCCATTTTTTATCTCCGTTAATTGTGATCTGGTAAGTCATGAGGAGTAATGGAGAATAAGAAAAGATACAAGTTGCTACTACTTTATTAACTACAATAAAATACGTGTAAGATGCACAATACGAGGCTATGGATTACTGTCTGTAATGAAAAATGTGGATTGCATTGTAATGTAAAATAAAATAAACGGTAGGAAAGCGTTTAGTTTTGCACTCTGTCGGTTCGTTGATTTTTCATGGTTTGTTACTTTGCTCTTTTGTTTAAACTAAATAGTTGGATATTTAGCACTTTTTAAGGTACTAAAGTAGGGTTATCTACGATCAAATCACGTACTGACACTGACACTTAGTGAGGTAGGGAATCCAATCACGATACTTTATCATCATCATCATCTTAGAATAAAACTAGTTTCTTGAGAAAAAACATTTAAAAAACTAGGGTGAAGATTGTATGTAAAGTATTAGAGATTATGATCCAGATTATTCAAATTAGAATGTAATTTTCAACACGATCTGTCCCGGATTAATTGTTATTACAAGCTAATCTTTTTAAACTGTAATTTAACTAGAATGTAATTTATCATTCTTGGAGAAAAGGGCGACACCCAACCAGAACCAGAACCAAGACCAAACCGGCTATTGGAATTCTTGGGAGGAATATTAATATTGGTACTGAGACTGCTGTTTGGAAAGTGTCAATAAATTCATTTTATCCCCTTATAAATGACCATTAGCAAATGATTCAGCAACCGGGTAATTAACTCCATGGGGGTTATCCTCTCTTATTACTATACGGGGACTCATGTCGCGACGACGAGGCTTTTGCATGTGCGTTGGCAATAAAAATATGTTGTCTTAACTAATGCAATGATACTATAACTCTGTAGTACTACCACTTCTGTCACTATAAAGTAAGATGCTAATAAACCAAGATGTTAATAAATAGGTAGGGCGAGGTAGTGGACTTGTTCTCTATAAAATAAATTATACCGGATTAATTAACAATATTTCAGTTTTATTGAACGATCAAACGTTCACATGAAATTGCACCAGTTCGTCTCAATTTATCAATGGCCCATTTATTTCTTATATGACATGACATGGCCAATTAATGTGGCAATTAATTGGGGGTCGTAAAACTGAAAGTAATATTTCCTTGTCAAGCAATAAAATACATTTGATGAGAGGACATTAAAAGCTTCAACTTACGGAACAATTTGCATACAATTTTATTTAATTAGCAATTCAATCTGAGTAGATGAGTTTATTCAGAGTTGGTTAGAAATATTTGATAATTTAGGTGAAGAAATTGATCAGTGATATGATAAGCAACCCTAAACTTGATTTACTTAAACTGCCTTCTAAACTACTTTCTGCAAAATGAAGCCGATTGTAGCAAAAAATAAATATTTAGCATAATATGAGAGGAAATTATTATTTAAAAATTACAAATCCATTTAAAATGTTTCAGTTACCAGTTAACTTACTCTTATAAGAGCTCGGGGAAGTTTTATATATTCGTTTAAAATATGTCATAGACAAAAAAGTCAATTGTTTAAACAAATGATGTTTTATACAACTAATAGTAATAGATTGTTTACTTAAATCAGTTATAACGAGTACTCAATAAATAAATAAAGTACATATAATTCATTAGCAATTTGTGCAATCGAATCTAACCTTTACCTACAAATATACTTTCCCAAAGGCTAATCAAGTACGTAATGTACAGGATTGGACTTGCATTATTTAAATTATTTTTAACTAGAGAAACGCAAGGGACCATGTTCTTAAAATCAACTTCATTAAATTTTTAACCTTTCAACATACTAACTGAACTATAACCCCTATTTTTTACATTTACTTACAGACGAAAGTCAACGAGACAAGTAGACTACGGTACTTACGGTGGTTGAATCGTGTAAGAACAAATCTGTATTTAAATAGGACAAGATGATTCACGGTTTTTAAACAATTATGCTAATTTTTATATTTTAAAATCCAACCTACCTACACTCAACATTACACTAGTCATATAACTAGAACGTTAATGTAGAGTTCGCCTCTGTGTGATAAATAACAGCCTTAAGTTAACGTAGTGGTTGTAATAGCCATGGCTTCAATTTCAAATCAATCTCTAGTTAAAAAATTTCTAGTATTAAATATCAACCTAAGCTTTTGTAGTATTTCTATCATATACCAAATCCTAGCTAGAATATGCTCTCTCCTCCACGATAACATCCCAAACTTATCTGTAGTAATGTCATAAAATATTCATGCATTCATAAAACCGTAATATTCATTCATAACTAGCATACTTCAACCTACTAGCATCTATCCATAGCCATTCATACAATTTTCGTGTGTATTAAAGGCAGTTTACAACCCACATTTCCCAATTTTATCGCCATGAAATATTAAAAGCTGAAAACTAACTGATTGTGATTACACCCTTCTTCTACAAGCTATTGCATGAGATAGCGAATAATAATAATAATAATAAACAGTAGTAGTACCACTTTAACTCTACTCTTACTATTACTATGATACACTTCTTGTAGCAGGCATGTCAGTCACTTGAGGAACAATAGGATTTGTTTTTTTTAAATCAGTCAACTTTTCCTGTAAGAAAGAATCACACCAAACTCGTCTTAATACTCTGGTTTCTTTGAACTATATAATAGAAATATTAATACCAATCACTTTTCTTTCGTACATAATCTGTAAGTTCATGTTGGGTACATCACACTGGCATAAAAACGATTCAAGATCACGATCATATCAACCAATCCCCCGCACGTTAAATGAGAAAGTACAGATTAACTCTAGTTAAACTTTTAATGATTTTACTCAAACCGGTACAAGAAACCCTAAATTGTAAGAAATATAACCGCTTTAAGGCATGTAATCCTTCTTCCTCTGAAGATCAATCATGCACAAGCAAAAGGAAAAAATATGCAACAATCTTCAAATAATAATCTCCCCATAATACTACACAATGGGTAAAATACAAGTAAACAGTAAAAATGTTTTACCAGTGCACAAAATACATCCTCACTCAGCCATTCTTTGACCTTATTAGGTAGTTCAAAGAAGAATAAAACTAAACTGTAACCCCGGCTCTTGTAGCAACTTATCTAGGTGGTGGATAGGTAAATATTGTTGATTTTGAATGCAATGAATTTGCTGCTATAATATAACCAATCTACATTTTATTAGTATGAAGAAAAAAACAGGGACTGCAAATTCATTTCATTGTATGAATAAGAATAATAATCATAATAATTTACACAGGAGGAAGTCATGCTCAAGCTGAACATAAAGAAAGGTTATTGAATCTTTTAACTCAATTATAGATCATCCTCAACTCTCAATCCTTGATCGTCGTGCTTATAATTTATTTCTTTACTACACTCATCATAACTACTACAACTACTACTCCATAATACCAACCAATTTACAACCTACCGCTCCTTATAATCATCATTATTATTTATTTGTCTACCGAAACTTAAAACACTGCAGCACATAATTCTAATAATCCATTACCCTTCCTGTGCAGCTTAATTTTTCCTATTTTATTTCACCAACTTTTCAGCACTGCCACTGCCATACCAAAGCCAAAGTCACATAAGCCGTCTTCATTGGTTTAGTTTAAATGTTAAAAGAAAAAGAGGAAATAATAACCTTCATTCACGACTCAAGCCTCGGGGAACAAATTTACCCATAAAAAGTCAATCTCTTGAAAAAAAACAGCAAAAACACTCCTAAAGACAGTCCAACATATAAAACTGTTGACTGTATATTAACATTACTTTACTTACTTTTGCATTACATTTAGAAAAGAGTAAGACACGACTAACTAAATCATCAAAAGGGGATGAGAGGACGATCATGAGGAAAAATATAAAAATGATGATGATGGGGTGAATGGTAACTTAAAACTTTTCTAAACGCATCTATAAAAATTACGGATCCGTGCAAAACGACGACGAAAAATTAGCCATACTATCATACACTAACTAACCCAACCAAACAACATGCTAAACCTTCTCTTTATATCTGCTTTTTATACTCTTGTCAACTCTCCATGTAATCAGCGTTTATTATAAGCATATGCTCTAAATTAGTTGTATACAAAGACAAAAGAAAAATAAATACAATGCTTTTGCATCTCCATCCGCTGAAAAACGTCTCAGTTGGTTAGAATTTTCTATGTATTTATTACCTTATGCGTAAAAAGCACCTGGTTGTCTAAAATAAAACTATAAGATAAGCACATAATGCAAATCCCTCATTGGTAAAAACTCTTTATTGAGAACAATGACGCTGACTCTTGAAGAAGGAATGTATTTTTGCACAAACCGTATACACTGAGAGAGATAATAGATTAAATAAAAGAAGTATAGGAAGTCAAAGGATAATTTTTTGTATCCTCTTAGCCAAGTTCAACATTCAAGATCAAAGGGATTCAATGACCAGAGAAATCTAATTACAGTATTGTCCCAAGGTGGAAAAAACATCTTGAGGAGGGACGGGATAAGTTATGGCATGACTGTGGCTATATATATATGTATAATATAATATTGATAATGATAATGTAGAGGGGATGATGATCATCATTATTGTACCAGAATTATTACTAGTTCTTTACCAGTCTCTCTGCTGCTATTTCTTACTATTAGTTTCTTTTGGTATGCAAAAAATAAAGGAGGACGTAGCCGGTCATAAAGTAACGAGTGTCATTAGTCTCTCTTCTATTATCTGCTTGTGCTTCGCAATTTGGTTTAGTAAGCTTTTATTTATGTTTTGTACTGAAGTATGATGTGGTACTAAACTAATAATTGACAAATTTAACGATTTTTCATTTAAAAACGTCAAGTAACGAGGTAATGATAATCTTCTAGAGTACAAAAATTGTTCTACATATTTTGAAAGGGGTTATTAAGTGGATTTGTAAGGCATTGGCATGGGGGACAAATCAACTTTACTTATTTTACGACTTTCACTTTATGAAGGGTTTGATCTGAGTTTACGTGTTTGCCAAAAAATTAAACAGTTGTCCTATTTTTGGGTCTAATTATTCTTAATAATTTCATTTTAATATAACTCATCCCATTTTAATACAACTTATCACAATATATTTTTCAATTCCCCAGAGGTACTAAACCCTGCAATATAAAACTTCACAATATTTTTTTTTCGTCCGTAATGAGCTTTGCAATATAACAAACAGATTTGTAATTATTTCTTCTGTTTAGCTTGTTTACAAAGAGAAAGAAACTTCTAGTTTTTTGAAAAAACATAGATTTGGTCTTTTCCTCTACTCTACATCGTTCTATGTCTTTTAGTATTATTACTGCTACTTGTACTGCATTGCATTGCACTGATGCATGTAATTCATATAAGCGAAACTCCGATCCCCGACATAAAGAGGAAAGGAAGGATTTATTATTCTGTCGAGACAACATTAGACATTGACAAATTCTATCCTATCCTTCCTTTAGCTGGCACAAATGACACTTCCGAGATCTATCCATCTCACCAAACCAAAACTTAACGTACATGAATAGTACGCTCAACTTCTTCCTTCCTTCGTATCTCTTTTACTTAAATGTCAGAAAGTTTTTATTACCATACTTAAATCTCTTAACTTCTCCTTCCTTTCCTCTTGTCATCTTCATACCTTTTTCTTCAAACTACTCCATTCCACGCTCCTTCAACATCCCTACCTCTTCTTCATTGTAGTTTTTATTCGCGATTCCAAATCTCAATCCAATCTATACTTCCGTAAATTTACTCACTTAAAATAATTTTTCCAGAGTTTTACATTAATTTAAAGAATTTGAATGCATTCGTTAATGTTTTATATCCAAAAATGTATTCTGTCACTGCAGAATTATTAGTAGTAAGAGTAGATCTGTTAATAATATTATGCAGGAATGTAAGCTTGAAACAAATAAATAAATAATGTATTTCGTAGGGAATATTAGATAATCTTAGTTTATATACCCCTGGCTATAAGCCTTTATCAAAGAATTACTTAAAAGGAGTTCATGCAGAAGTACAGTACAGTAGGACCTTTTTGTATGCCATAAAAATCCTCTAAAACACAAGGTTGATCCCACCAAACAAACCAAATAATAATTAAATAAACTACCAAACAAGTGCTTTACACACTTCTCGATTCATTGTTTTAGTACAATAACCCTCTTGCCTGTCTTACTCTGTATGTACCTTAAAATATCGCACACCACATATTCCTCCAGTTGTAATATGTAATCCCGTTTTTCACAGTAGAATTGGCTACCTTCCTTCCTATCAGAGAGGCTTAATGCTGTCTGAACTTAGACAAATGTGGGCTGCAGTGCCTATTGATCATCGTGAAATGAAACGATCCCCTGCAGAATAATTATAATCAAACGAATGAACAAGCAAACATCTTCCAGAGGAGTGATTCCAGTTTCCCTTAACTCAATCGTGTAAAGGGTTCCTTTCGCTTTTACTAAACTACTTCACGCATCTGTAAAATGTAACATGTAATGACATGCGGCAATTGTAGTAGTAGTATACTAATTTCAGTAGTAGTAGTAGTAGTAGTAGTAGTAGTAGTAGTAGCAGTAGCAGCAGTAGTAGTATAGTAGTAGTACTAGTAAAAGTGGCAATAGTAGTAGTCGTAGTTGCAAGTAGTATTGGTAGCAGTAGTGGTAGTAGTAGTAACAGTAAGTGAACTTTATAAAGTAACATGAGCCAAGCAATCTAATCTAAACTACGTGTGTATTATTTCAACTTGTCACTTTTAATCCGATCGCTGCTGTTTGCTGTCTCTGCTGCTGCTACAAGGGCATTAATTCTTGGCTTGAATTGCTCAACTTTAATATGCAAATTGCCCACTTGCACTTGTCTAATAGCATGTGTTAGTTGGGTAGGAAAGTAAAGTAAGCTAAAGTGAGCAATTTCAGTCCATACGATATGATTACAATTCTCATAGAAGTATAATTAAGTTAATTTATTCCCACAATTGTTACTATAACATATGGGGGTTTCCAAGAAAGTTATTAGCAATTAGTTATATGCACATGCAAGATTCCTTCTCGCTCTGGTTCTGGGCTGGAACTGAATAATGGGGAACTTGGAGTTGGCTCGATATTATTTTATGTCAAGAGATGGGATACTTTGGCATTTGGCAAGAAGAACTGGATGGAACAATTTAGACAAGTATGAAGAACGAATTGAGTAAAACCTGACATGAGAATTGAGAGTCACTTGAATTTCAAGTGTGGGCAATCTGTCCTTCCCTGGAAGACGGCTAGTTAATTATCTCATGATATAATACCACAAGATAAATAGCTTTTGGTTAGATTGGCATTCATATGCAGATTAGGTAGTAGCAGAGGTTGTTTAGTAAAACAAACTTATAGTTACGGTTCAAACAGTTGTCATTTTATTGAGTAATTTAGAAAAATCAAGTTCTTCCTCTTTTTTTCTATAATATCATAGTCAAAATTCTACCTAAATACCTACTACAGTGGATAATTTTGCTTATTTCTTAAATCAAAACGTTCAACCACACCCCTTTTATCCCATTTATATTCCATTAAAATAATAAAATCTGACACCAAAACCTAAAATCCAATTAATAAATCACTTTTAAAACCCCTAACTAGACAACCCAACAACCCTTTGCATGTCCTAATTAACTCAAAGTACTTTAGTTAGTACCCCTTTCCTTACACTTTTCATAATTTAGTGGTAGTAAACTGTTAAAAAGCTACCAAGTTCATGGGGCAAGTCCTCCCCTTGGATTTTCAAATGATTTAGTACTTCCCAACTAAACTTTACTTCTTGTATCGTCATCGTCATCGCGTCGTTGTCGGTTCAAATGAAACCCGTAATTGCCAACAATCGTCGAGTATTTCCTTCCTCCAATGCCGACCCTCTTTTATCCCACAAATTAGCAGATGAAATAAAGTAACTACATCCCATCACGCAGCAAGTTTTGTCAATTCGAAAGGGAACACATAAATACGCTAAATTCTATAGTATTCTTTATATTACCTATAAAATATTAATATTAATCCATCCGCTCTAGGAGGAGCAAATACATAAATTCCCGACAGTAAACTAATACTTCGTCTAAGCTTTAATTTACTAGGAGGAATAAATACATACAAGGAGACAAGGGGGAAGTCTCAGAGTTTAATTCAGTTAGGGATTCAAATGCAAATCAACCCAGATACAAACAAATCACTCTATCTAGGAATATAATGACTTATTTGCATTAGTTCCGGAGTTGCTCATTCGAATGAAGTGGTAGTAGATAAGTCTCCATAGTCCTAGTTCTACTAGTAGTAGTGGTGGGTGTCTCTCTGATTTTATTATACTACTAAAAGGCACGTAATCCTCATAATATTTGAAGCTCATTGTCAGTCCACGGACTCAACACTTCCATCCATAAATCAAATAAAGCTTTCCAATGATAAAGTCTCCCTTTGCGTGGAGTTCTTCCTCTTTTTACCGGTTTAATGCCAGCAGACACATACAATAATGCGAGGAATGAATGATAAAACTAATTTAAAGGACTTATTGTCAGCGATATGCTGTCATGGGAGGTGGTGGAATTGGATTGCGAAGCAATAAAAAGATAAAACATAAAAGATAAAATTGTCTGGCATCAGGTCACTTTTATGTATGGGGATGGATGATGGGATTATTCAGTCGAGAAATTACCCCTTAGATTTAATGAAAGTTTAGGGTGAAAGTCGCATTTATTGTGACACTTGTTAGCAATTATGTTAGTAACCTACCCCATGCATGTACCGATGCGTTATCTGCAGAAATAGAATCTACATTCTACGCATGTAAGTTAAAAATCCAATTTTTCTAAATTATGCCAAACAACTTATACACAGATTACAGATTTCAAGTTTTAGAATAAAAGTACCCTTCCCGAGTAAAAAAAGAAGAACTGCGAACTGCAAACTACTGACCTTTGACTAAAGGGTTCCATTAATTAAAAACTTTAAAGTCAGCATTACTATTGCTTAATGTTATTGTGTCCATGCGTATCGTGTCATGTCATATCATGTCATGCTAATGTTAACAAGAGTCAAATACGGGAAGCGATTATGCTAATTTTAATACTTGACGCGTGCCTTACTGAATATTTATTGTACTCTAGAGTATGTCTGATCTGATGTTTTTACTATTCCCCTCCTTATCAGCTTATTTTTAACCTTTATAGACAAATACATTTTCCATATATTCTGCGTCCAACCAGCAAAAAAATTTACCATATACTAAACATTCATCATTTCTGTTACAAACTTTACATGAAACAACAACAGTTTACAAAATTGACACATTTTCTTCACGATTAGATCCTTAGACCAGCTTGGCTGCTACGGCTTATGCATAAATTATCTAAGAAACGAAACCCGAAGCCAAAATCGTGTAATAACTTCTGTTTTTTATGAAACTGTTTACTGTTTCTACCCTCCTATTTATTTCCATGCTTAACTTAAATATCCTCTTTATCTTGGCACTTAACAAGAATATAAATACAGGACAGAGATAACAGTCCTTTCCTAGAGTATGTGCAGCCTAATCTGTTTGTACAAATGGAGTAAAGAGTTCACCCTACTCTCACGAAAAGTATAAAAAGTACAGTTAGCTTTCCTAATTTAATTTCATTTCTTGAGTTATTGCTGTTAACAAGTTAACTGGTTGGAATAATGAAACATTACTCATAATGCAAATTATTTTTTATCCTATAGTCACTCATGCATTCCTTCGTTTCCATTTTTCTCCTTAAAAACTAATCTAATCACATCTTGAGTCAAGTAAGGGTTAGTCAAAATCGTGTCTTGTTGTGTTTACAACGTATAACCACCTCCGCCTAACTGTCTTTCTGTTACAGAAGATGCAAACTAGTGTGTAAGTACGCCAAATTAATGACCTTCCTCTGCCAACTTGCGGTAACGCCTGATAAGGGAAATAAATAACTATCATAGGTAAAGTTCAAGTTTCCTCAGACTAGACACACTTTTTTCATTTGGATCTTACTTATAAATTCAGCTAATCTGAATTTATGAAAAGAGATTGAGATTAGTAAATTTTTACAAAAACCAAATTTAATTAGTAGAAATGGAAAGGTGTTTAATGGGTAAAATAACCGAATTACATATACTCTACAGTGTGCATCTTCTATGGTGTAAAATAAAATAATTACTTCCGTGATAATTGCGTCAAATCCAAATCATGCCACCTCTCACTTTATGCCATAACCTTATTATTAGTAGTATTAGTAGTAGTAAAAGTTATACACCTTTTGATTGATAAGGCAAAACAGGTTACTTATTTAATTAGACTAAACTATAGAACATATTGCAATGCAGATAATAATAATAATCTGTGATACTTCTACTTTATGTATTAGTTCGGTTATGCATAGCTTAAACGCATTTTTAATTAATCAACCAAGTAGTGACAGAACCACACCTCTTTTATTTATTGAAATCAACAACAAAAGTAATTTAATGTTTCCTATCATAAGTATGAAGACACAATTAGCTTTTTTATGGATATGGGTAGCTTTCATACAACAAATCTGGTTAATTGTTGAACACAATCTTTATTTCGTGACAAAAAACCTCTCTTAATTAGGTAAAATTTATTTCTCTTTGTTTTAATCTCAAACTTGGGGTAGACTTTTTATTATTCAACTTTTTATCTTCATTTGATCTCGATCAACCTTCATAGAATGGAAGTTTGTTAATTTTTAATTTACTTCTGTTCTGGGTTTCCCACTACCAACCTTTGATTACAGATATCCTGCACTTCACCCTTGGTTTAATTTTTAAATTAATAAATCATCCCCCATTATGAAAAATCTTTTACAAAAGAATAGATTAATATTTTGTACTAAAAATTGCACGCATTAACACAACAAATCCTCCTCTTTCCCTTATCATCTTAATAACTCTTCGGGTAATTTACCCCTGGTGGTTTTTTCCTCTCTGTCTCTCTTTCTCATAAAAATTAATTAGCCCTGCTTTAATTAAAATTAACCACCGTCATCATCCTCCTCTCAGCATGAAAAATTATACATTACCCTCTTTATTATAACTCAGCTTTTTTTTACTCCAGAATAAATAGATAATTAGCACGTTACTCAACAAAAACTTAAGTACGTATTAGCCTCGATTTAGTCTAGGGTTTGGTGGCAAAGTACATGAATTACATACGGGCTTTCCTATCCCAACCGGATGGATCCTTCTTTGAATTGCATCCGCTTACAGAAAATTATGTTTTTTTTACATTAAACCCATATTCTTTTATATTAATAAGTCATTATAAATATACAGAGTATTAAAAAATGAACGTATATTGGTAATTTCTGTTGAATTCGCATCAACCTAAACCTTTTTCCAGACAGTCTTACAACCTCCAACAGGAACACTTAAGATAACAATTTACATGGGTAAATAATACATTATATGGTTATGAATTATGAGAAAGTAATAACATGAGAGCGAAACCGCTTTTAATACATTTATGTTTTCCTATGACACATTATACAATGATGTAATTCATACTACTATGGTCTACTACTAATAATTAATTACTATTTCATATCAATTTCTCTGTGATTTCTGCATAAACATG
This sequence comes from Hydroisotoma schaefferi, assembly GCA_034682405.1. NCBI lineage: Eukaryota > Metazoa > Arthropoda > Collembola > Entomobryomorpha > Isotomidae > Hydroisotoma > Hydroisotoma schaefferi. The sequence goes on from JAQFZX010000096.1 coordinate 53,643, forward strand.
CCAACCAAACCAAACTCTGCGATCAAATTACAAATAACCCACCTTGAACCTTGGAATCACCAGCTAAAGAATAGAACTCCACGCTCTGGTAGATCATTGTAGTTGTAATCATGCATACCTACCCAATATTATTTCTAATCATGCCCATAAATCATCATCATCTTGGAGGAATTCACCTGTAATTTTGCTAATCCGCAACTCAAGCCCCTTTTACTTTCCACACACGAGCATGAGCACCATCAACATCTTTATTGCCTTTATTCATTGCCCGTTACATAGTGAATTCAACTAGAGTTAAAGTGAATCCTACAATCCACTAAAAATTAATTGGTTCAGAGAGCAAGGAGGTAGAAAAATAATGATTTCTCCAATCCAAAGCAATACTCCATTCCATATTAAATAATTAACTTCGATCAAATTATTACCACATTCGCATTCCCACAGCAAAGCCAGTCAATTGTCGAGTTAAATATTTAAGTAAGACTGACCAAGTATGAATATTAATTTTCTCTAGAAAAAAACCCTATCATACCTTTTAAAGTGAAATAAAATAAAAATAATTATTATCTCACAGAAAAATCGACAACAATCATTTCCAACTCTCTCAAGGAGTGAGTATAAATTTGTTAATTTTTATCTAGCAAAAAAAACTTGTCCAGCAATGCAAACCCTACCTACCTACCTACCTGCCCACAACTAATAAGTAACTTACTAACTACAACAACTATTAGATATCCTTTCATTTAATGATAATAATAATAATAATATGATACCTATCTAGACGGATAGTAGATATAATCAAGAATCTCATAATAATTTATATTTTATATGATTTGATTTTATAAACTCTTCAAAACTAAAAGCCCAAGCTCATAAATCCTTCCCTTGTCTCACTAATGTGTCTGAACCTTTTGACTTTACTTTGCCTTTGAGGAAAAAAAATTATCTGCTACGAATGGATTTTAGTGGTTTTATACCAAATCCACTGCAACCCGTCTCCCTTCCATTCAATTGTACATTCTTTCTTGTATCAATAATAATAATATATACATGTACATAACTTATCACAAATAATAATGACAAGGATACAACAATCCTCTTGACTTTGATACCTTCCACCTACCCAACATAACAGACCGACGGATTCGTTTCATCTGCTCTAGGAACAAAGAAAGAAGACATCTGCGATACTTTAATACTTTCCTTGGCATTATTTCCCTCTAATCATATAGCTTATTAAAAGATGCCTTATTATTATTATTATTATTATAACCAACTAATAATGGTAATACTAATATTACTTGGTTGGCTAATGTATCTTCGGTCATGGACAATGAACAAAATCAAGGACAAAGTGTCCAGCCAAGCCAATAACTGCCACCAGTACAACTACTGGCTTTATATTTATTGAGCCAAGAAAAAGTAAGTAAGTAAGTTGGGGTCTCCACCCTTTAGATTATTATATTTATGTGAATTTGCTGTCTCTTTCCCTCCAACTAACATCATAACTACTTTAGATAAGCATTATTTTATTATGGCAGGTATTATTTCTCCACCGTTTGTTTTATTTATTCACCATAAGACCGTCACCAACTGACTAGGCTAAAAATTAATGGAGAGAAGACACAATGTTGTAATGTCTTTACGCTATAAAGATTGGTTGAGATTGGGAGTTAAGAAACTATAAAAATTCTTACACGTCTTTCTTCCGCCTACCTATCTACCTTTTCTACTTATGCTCTTCTACTATTAGTTGTTTATGATTGTAAAAAATTAACGCTTCGTTGTTGTCGTCGTTGTCATCTTTTTCGTCGTTGGGCTTGAATTATGCATAAATACCTAGGATTGATAAGGATAGGGATGAATAATAATGATATGATGATGGAACCAGATCCTGATCTCTGGTTAGTTAGTTCATGCCTTTGGTCCTCTTTATTTTATTTTCATAAGTAATTTTACGCTTGGGCGGATTAAAGAATATTTTTGTTATGTCATCAAGAAATAAATTAAGAAAAAATTAGTATACTTTTCTGCTCGGTCCAGGTCCAGGTTCGTTGGAGACTCTGGACAAACGACTTTAAATGTTTTTTTTAGAGATAAAATAAAGCATAAACTGGGTACATTAATTAACTTTAATTTTTGAGGCATTCCACTTCACTCTATCATCCATGGTTGCAGTCACAGTCGCATTCATTCGCATAATATATCATATCTGGAGATAAATGGTAATGATAATCGTTCGGTCGTTAGAAGAAAAAATTTAAAGTTATAAAGGGAACAATTTTGTGGAGACAGAAGAAATGATGCGGTGGAAGAGATTTTGTGATGGAATCAAATATTATTACACCACCTTTTATTATATTGTGGTAGCCGTAACTCACCGAGATATTATAAACCGGTTTGGCCTTTTGTTCTTTACCTCTATCTCATAGATACCTACATGAGGTTTGGTTTAGTTTAGACGTTTGGACATGGAGGATCTAACCTTAAAAGGTTGTGTGGTATGTTTGTGATGAAATATGTTTATGATAGAACTGGATAAACATTAATTATTGTCATATTGCACGCGGCGGCTGCTTAATCGACTTAGGCGAGACGAGTTTGAGGAATTTTTAGGAAAAAACTGCATAGTATTTTACAGACGCATGCATGTTTAGTTAAAAAAAATTAAAAGCTATTCCCGATAAGCTGACAAAAGTCGGTGGAGAGGGGACATGGATTTTTCAATTTTGAGATTTTAAGGGTACGTCTTAAGAATCATGATAAGAATTATTGATGAGATTCAGTAGATTTTACCTTCAAAACCGATAATGAAACACTGCCTTTCCAAGCCTAAATATCACAGTTTAACTTTTCCATAATGAAAAAAGTGTCAGCCACCAATAAATAAAAATGGCTCATCCTTTGTCTCGTACCACCACAATTTTAACTACCTATAATAATTTATTATTTCCAGACAAACACGTCCATCCGCTGTCCGTGTCATCAAAAAACATCAAAACTTGGGCAATCCTTTTTTTTTGCATTACCTACCACTAAACACTCAACTCCATTTATGAATATCACACTCTCCTTCACTCACACCCCTATTTGTATTAGTATAAGTAGCAGCAGCAGTAGTTATTATTATTACTCACTCATCTAAGACCATATTTTATTTTCACCAAAAAATTAAACGCATCCAACCGAAACCCTAGTTCCTGTTGTTAAAACTCTAAAAATACCTATGTATAATATTTTGTCCATTATTTTCCATCAGTATCAATATCCTCCTTGTCATCTTGAAAATATCCAAATTATAGATTTAAAATGCAAGCTCCAATAGCCACACTAAATACTATTCTTATCGATGCATAAATAACCATGCATCCAATCCAGATAAGATATATATCGTTTTATCATTCGTTCTCCTCGGTCCATCCTAAAAAGCAAGTGTTTTTATTGAAATCTGATCACGTTTTTTCTCACAAAACAACCAGCATCACTCAACCGATACTTTCTTTAGTCATCAAAAAGCATCCTCATCATCATTCGAGTCATTATCCTCCCTCCACACTACCTTTCCTATACGTTTTATGCTTCTTCTTCATTAACATCCTCTCATAAATGTGCGCATAATATATCAAACTTGTCAGTTTATGCAACATGAGTTTTGTATTTTTTTTGTTTTGTTGTACAATCCATAAAAAGAAGCCTTTATTCCCTCCACTACTTGTGTTCTTGAACCGGAGATTTGATACCTTATCCCTGTCTTTTTTATTTCTCTATTCATCAGCATTAGTCGTCAGTTCTTTAAAAATGTTTTCCATCTTTTACACTTAAATTGCTTAAATTGCCGTGAAGAAAGTTTAGGCTGGGAGGAACCTCGGGGCTGTGTTTTAGTTTTAAGAAAAGAATCCTTCATTCATTTCAACGTGATTTTTAACATGAATTTTATACAAGGCATGTATTGTGTTTTGAATTGGATACCAACTGTATTAACTTCTGTAGCCTGGCGTGTAATGGTAAAAATAAATGTAACTTATCTTAATACATTAATACATTTAAAGACGAGTTAGGTTATATTATTCCTCGGAAAATACAAAAGACACACAGATCATCAGCAGATGATAAAAGCATTACAATGCAAAGTTTTAGAGTCTCTTCACGGCGTATCTTATTAAGTGTTGGTGATAATAGCAGTAGTTCCATGCACTTTGTGAGCACTTGTCTGAATAAATTAGAGAAGAACTGCTAAACAGAAGAGAGTATGAGTTGCAAAATTACGAATATTTATTCCATTACCTGCCAACCGACCGATTCTTTTACGCTTTAGTTTAGTTTTCAATATAGTACAAGTAATAAAGAGGTCCATGGACTCATAACCGTATTATTACAATTACAAGAGGGAAAAAACCCCAGCCATTTAGTTAGTATTATCGTATGCCTTTCTTTGTGATTTTACAAATAGTGGTAGATACATAGAGGATAGATAGGTAGATACTGGATATATTTATCTGATTTGCCCTCAATAAAAACACCCAGTGAGTTGTTCAACTTCTATTGTTATGTGCATTTTTCGTAGAACTGATTCATAATGTAGGTATTTTACTTCAATTGTGCTCAATATCATACTGCGTCTTTAGTCCCATAATTCTTTCCCTATTTTAAAAGCCATTTAGAAACAAGTAAGCAAATACATCGAGGTAGAAATGTGTTACATCATCAACATTTCAAAACAGCTAAACCGAAAACCTAACCTTTCATGCTTCTTTAGGATTTTTTACCTTCAAAATCCCAGTTTTACTACAAAACTTTGCCTACATCTACAAGCATAGTTTTTGTTAAAATATGCTTTAATTTCTATATGCATTTTAATACAAAAGATAATTTAATTTGATGAGCTCATTCCCTTAGTCTATGCGGCGTGTCGGCTTATTTAAGCACTCAACTCCCTAGTAGGGTTAAATTCTTGATCGTATCTTCAAGTATGCAGCCGAGCACTTCTCTTATGTAGATATTTCTCAACTTGTACTTCCCCTAATTAAGATTCCATCACTCGTCAGTTCCATAACCACATTATTTAATACCACTCCACCTTAATATGTATGCATAATATCATAAAACTCTAAGATTAATAAAAATTAATAAGCCAAACTAAATGCCCAAGGAGTGACCAAGATTAGCACCAAAGATAAGCCAGTTTCTCGCTCTTCTTCAGAAGTATAAGACTTTTATTAAAGAACATAAACTCAAAATGCTAGTACTCCTTAATAATATGTACGTGAGGCAAAGTTAAGTTGGTGGAAGTTAAGAGGGTGAGAATCATTCATCTCAAATTGAATTTGTGTGTAGAGCAAGGTAATAAATTAGCTGGATAAGAGCTCAAATTCGTCTAATGATCTGTCACTCTATCAGCCGGCAAAGGAAGGACAGGGTCCAACACCCTGTCCTTTTTATATAAATATATATTATAGGCATGTATTGTGAGGATGAAGAGATGAATTTTAATTATTAATATTTTTGTAACAGGTTTTTCGAGTGGAAACTTTATATCAATCTCGATGGACAAGTCAGTCTTTTAGTAGATTTATTTAATGGTTTTAATACGACAAGTGAAACTAAAATAAGTCTACAAAGATAGTCGACGACCAGAAAATAAATTCCTTTCTGCCCATTAACGGATAACATTGACGATGTACGTTATACAATTATTCCACTACACCTTTAGGTAGATAGAGGTGTGTTCCACAAAATGCGGTTTATTAATTGATCCGGTTTCTCATTTCTCATTTTTATTGATTAATATCTCCACTTAATTCAAGATGAATATTTAGGCTGCGTTGTTAAGCTGGTTGGAAGAAGGGAATGTATAACCGTAATTTAATTAAGCTGGAGTTTTTGTCGGCTGTCTTAGCCCAGTTTTTGATAAATCATTTAAGTTTTAGACTTAAACTTAAAGTTAAACCTTTAACTTAAAGCTTTAACCATAGTCAACATAGTTTGACGGCTTGAAAGTTGATACAATTAAATTAGCTTATAATTTAAGGAAACGGTAATACTTAAGTCATTTGAATATTATCTAGAATTAAATTGGATTTTGTATTTAAAATGTTGTTTTAAAGTTTAGTTTTGGTGTCTTTCGTTACTGATTCTATTGTTTCTGTACAACTCATCATTGCAGTTTTGCAATCTATCCATATTCTCCATCACTCATCTTTCCAACTGAATCTATTAAATTTTTATAACATTTTATTTAATTTCTGACTAAACTTTCATAAAACGTCTAAAACATGTACTCCAAAGTTTCAATTTATCTATTATTATTATTATTCATTTTTCATAATTTCAGGCTACAGAAATCTATTTCCAACCGTATCAACTAAAAGCTTTACTAACTATTACAACAATGAAGCAATTCATCAACGAAAAACCCGGAATAAAAGTCACCTTTTACGGAAAGAAAATATAAACTTTCAACCTCAAGTCCTTATCTACCCTCTCCCCTACTATTAAATTAAACCTGAATTAAATCTTGATAGATTTATGGCCTCTTTTATAAAAACATGGAACCAAACTATCAACATCAACCCTGTCATCATATCATAACACTTAAAGCAATTAAGTTAAAAAAATAAAACTAATATTTCCAGTTTTGATTCCACCATAAAGAATTCAATAATTCTACAACAAAGCAATGCCAAACAAAAATCTTTCCTACACAAGCCGTCTCCTTTTAACAAACCAACTGGCATTCTCATCCATTCCTTATCCACCATACCTTCAAAAACTTTCACCCATAAAACTTTTTATAAACTCCTCCAGGGAATTAAAAACGGTCCAATCCTCCAGCAAGATCCTAATCCAGTCCAAAATTGTCTAAATCTACCTACCAACAATTTCCTTTCACTTAAAATCCCACCCTCGCCTTACTTATCACTACTCAGGACAAACTACATATACGAGAAACCATGCATTGCTCTAATAAAATCCACAACCACTACCAATCCTATACATAGTCTCCCTATACGTTACCTCTCATGCTCAAAAGCAGTCCATCTTAATACAGAAAAGTCATAAAGAAGGCGACGAAGTCAACTTAGAAGACACTTTCGATTAAAATTCAAAGTCGTTTATCCTATCGTGGAAAAATTTCCATGAAATTCCCATTCCCATTCTGATTTAGCTTGACGGATTTAGATGTTTAATAAAATCCCATTCAACGACCATCATCATCTTCATTCCTATCACCCTCGCTTACAGCTACAACACAATACAAATATACAAATCCAGCATAGAACACAACAACATAAGAACAACAACTATAATAAAGGTTCGGTTGGACAGGTTCCTAGATAAATAAATACTTGACTTGCTTTCCTCTCTCAGGTCCCCTACAAAGCCGTTGAAAAGTTGCTAATGGGCTTCATACCGGAGAAAAGCTCTGTTGCACAGCATAAACAGGCTCAAGTCTGTGTGTCTTTTTACCATTAACTCATACAACAATAAGGATAACAGAATAACAATGAACACTGTACGACAGATAGTACTATAAAGGCTAAATGTCAAAAATCCCTTATAGTTTAATACAGCATCATCTTCCTCGATGCTGGATTTGTTAGTTCTTCTTGAAACAGCGTGAGCTAGCGGAGATTTAATTCATGGGCCTGGTTGGTGTGAGAGGATCAAATGATGGTGCATGGCATGGGTGTAATTACATCAGTCATCATTATCACCTGGGTGTACTTAGTACAGAATAGGATATTAACAAGGATTACTATAAGGTATAGGTAGGCTAGAGACCTGCGTTTTATATCTGATCTTGAGTAAATTATCAACAAGCTTGTATTATGTACTATTGTAATGTAAAAGGGCACGAACGCACGAGTAAATAAATAAATACTGGGTCTCGGCTATTATCTATTTGAATTGATTTTCATTGTAGGTTGAATCCTTTTCATTTTTTAACTTTATTTACTGCAAAGATTTATATGCTAATTTTTAAGGCAGGGCTGCTAATAAGTAAATAGTGTAGGTAGGTAGGCATACAGTTCTTTGGTTGAAGTTGTAATAATTTGATTGAGGATTTAGATCCGTTTTTAGAAAGTTGGGATGTCATTTTAGTTTTTTTACAATATAAAGAATTTCAACAACACAATATCATTTAGACCTCATACAGAGAAATAAAATTAAAAAAGATAAATTGGCAAACAACTTACATCTACTTTCAGCAAGTTTCAAGTAAATTGTCTGCATTATTTTTTGCTATAAGTTAAAAACTCAATTAAAATATCATCCGATCAATACCCTCGATCTCGATAGCTAAACGAAACCAGTACACTTTCTCCATACTAAAATAAAGTCCTGTCCTCCCTAGTTAGCAATCCTATTCCTTAAAAAGTCTTGTAATTAAAATATACCCAAAGACAGAATGTACAAGTACAATCATCCTTTCCACCCTCCTCCATCCAATTACCCTGTTATTAGATATTCATTAAGTAATCTAATAACCCAGCCATTTAACTCCTCTCAAAGTGAAAAGACTCATCCCAAACTTTGATCTATTTTCAACTTTTTTTCTACTCCCATCAACTATATCCATCATGCCTATACACACAAAAGATCACATCATCTTTCCTTCCACGCTTCATCCACGTATTATTGGAAGGCGATGATGTTTAAAAATTAAGTAAAAAAATATCCATCTCTCCATCCAAAACACATTGAACAATGCCCAGAAAGGAAGGCAAGTGAACAAGAAGTGGATGATTAATGGCTCATCTTTCTCAACACAGTCTTCCTCTTAGAGACAGTCGCCCTAGACTGCCTTAAGTAACATGACATAACGTAGCATGAAAATGACTTTTTCCAAACATTTATGTTCAACTGTTTAATACATTAAATAAAAAGGGATAATGCGTTTAAGCCGTCTGATATACTTCCATAATACAAACTGTCATTTTACTCTAAGGCTCTTGTAGTTTATAATATATCGAAAGACTTTAACTTCACCCTTTTCGTCGGCCCGGCCTTTTTCTCTCTCATCATCTTCCTGGGATCCAACACTTTAGTATCTGATATCTAAAGCTAATCTCCCCTACATGACGACGACGACCAAGTCAGTTACAAAGTTATTGCTACGGAGTTTGTAATAAAGTACAAGTGTCAGTTGGTAATAATATTATACAAGAAATGTAAGTAAGGTAGGGAGGTAGGTTAGGTGGGTTATTACCTATAACTATTATTAAGACAGTAATAATAATAATGCTTTTAAAACTTAACTCAAAGGAGACGGATCCAGTGAGGAGATAAGGTTTGAGCTGGCATTGTCTATGACAGGAAAAATAATGGAATGTAAGAAAGAAGCAAACGAGAAAAATATTATCTTTTCAAAGTCTCCTTATTGGGAAATGGTGGAGGAAAAAATAATTGATCAACTTTAAGTACCTCCTAATGAATCCTTCCTATCTACCTACCTCACTTTTTACAACAATTAATAATTCAGGAATAATGGACCAGATTTTTGAAGGACTTTGTACACTATTTTAGAGATTATACAAATCTGTTTGACTGTCAATAATAAATCTATAAGCCCAATATTTCTAGGTGACGTTTAAGAAAGTACTGCATATGAAATTCACACTAAATATCTAAAAACCTGATAATGAAAAACTATTAAAACTTAAAAATGATTATCAAATCAAGTTATTTATATTGTGTCAATGCAATAACATGACACTAAAAATCAAACATTAATGTTTAATCTTCCCTACAGTAAAAATCCCTGCATTTCGACATATAGACGCAACAACTCAACTTTACTAATTGATCGATGAATTGATCTTCATATTCAATTTTCTCCAATGAAAGCTAAGTAATCTTATAAACTACAACATAAGTACTTAACTAATCCAAGTACAAGTCGAGCTGACCCTAGCTAACCTAACATGCATTACCCATCACAATCACATCAACCTTAACCTTCCATCAGTCTTGTCAATCTCACTGAATGAAACCTTAGCTTGCATGCATGCAGCATGCAGTGCACTTTGTCTACTGTGACTGTAGCAATAAAACCCACAGAGCATCTTGTCTAGCCTAGAGTTAATCATCATTGCGAATTACACTATCTTATCTACCTGTCTGTCTACAGTTACCATCATTGATCCCAATAATTAGAGAGATAAAAAGTAGATTAATTTCCCTCCCACCGAGACCCATGCACGCTTCCTGTCTACATTACTACAAAGTAGTAACACAATAAGACAAATTCTCTAATCAGTTTAGAGCCCACATGTGATCTCAGGTCTGCAGGAGCTTACTAATTTAAATGGGTAGTAAACTTCACCCTCCTAATGTACTATCTTTCTACTAACTTTATTCTTAACTCTTTATTTCTTCCTGTAAATTGCAATAAAAAACAAGAAATCCTTAAAGAAAAGGCTTCTATTAAATAAATAATATTTAAGCAAGGAAGAGATACTTAGAGGCACAGTTGGCCTTTAACTGATGGCGAATGAAATAAATATAAATCTCTTTTAACACACACAATTAAATCCTCTTAAATGGCAATAAAACACTCAAAGTACGTGCTTGCTGCCTCATTCAGGCAACGCTAAACTATTTGTTGTGATTAAATGCTCAGTGGTTGTGTGAATGGGAGAGAAAGGGCTATCAAACTTAACAACTGAGAACTTACTTCTGTTAACTGAACAAATAGTAATGAAAATAAAATAAACACCAGCTTAACCTATACCACTTAAGCTGTGAGGAACTATAAAATTTAAGTTTACCTTTGTTCACTCAATTTAACACTATAATGCTTATAACTACCTTTACCTTTAGCCTTCCTTACTTCAGCTTATTACAAAGGGATAGTGACTTTAGAACTACAAACTAATGCAATGTAGTAATTAGTTTGCTGGGGTGTCAATAAACTTGTAAGATTTTGATTATTAATTCCTTATTAAGAGGCTGATGCTAGACTGTTGCTAATTATGGTCTTTTGAACTGGAATTTAACATTAGTAAAAAAGTTAAAACTCGTATAAATAGTTATTCTTTCCAAAGTTAAATAATAACTTTCATAAAATGAATAAAAGTACACACCCTTACTTAATTTAAAATGTACTCAACATCCAGGTCCAATTTCAGGCATTCGTTTTAATTTACTCTTTACACCTCCTCTTCTCTCTCCTTGTTTAAATTCTTTTTATTCATATTATATTATATTCCATTCTTTAAAATAGATCCTAGACAGAGATAACTCCAAATGGGATTGGATTACTATTTATTAAAGGGATAAAAAAGAAAGGTGATGAAAACAAAGTTATGATATCAGTCAAAGTGGACGGTTCTTTCTTGTTTGTATTGTATAATATTTTTTTCAAAACATGTTCTTCTGTTTGACTGTCTGCGAGAAGTGGAAAGCTTTTAAATTATTAGTGTCCTCATCCATCCAAAATCCATCCCACCCAATCCTTTTTATTTTATCTTAGTCCCTTCATCTTTAGACAATAATTTCTTGGGATTTTTCTTCCCAAAGATGACATTTTGTTTAGGGATCACCATCAACAAAACCAAACAAACATTGTACACTTTTCTCATAATATTCCCCACACGTACGACCACGACTTTTGTTTTACCTCAAAATTTATTAGATAGTTGACCTACCCTCTATACTTACCTATAAATATAACCACAAACTAAACTAAGTAGACAACTATCCAAAAAACAAGTCTAATGTTCAGCCTTTTCCTCCCTTTTTAAAATCATCTTCATTTTTTCTAGATACAAGCTCATTTTTTCCATCGGTCGTTCCAATAATAATTCAACTCTGTATTGTTTGTTGATGACAAAAATGTTGAGATCTGATTATTTTTTTTATCCAATCTCTTTCAAGTCATTCTTATATTCTTTCTCCTTCATCATCGTTTTCTTGTTGGAGGATTCAGTTCCAGGAGCTAGATTGACAATCACAATCAAATACCATCTTCGTCACTTCAGCTCTGCAACTGGAAGTAGTACTACTACCACTTCTACTTTTACTTTATTGGCTTTGGAGATCAAAAGGGTGGAAAAATCCCTCACACAACTTAAACAACTTTAGGACACCTTGCTATCAAAAAGAACAAGCGTTGATTCCATTCGATCAACCATAATCTCATCTCTTTCTCTAATCCGATTTGATTCCCCAATAAAAAACCATCCCAGCTCATCATCATCATCCCTCCTTGTCATCTTCATCCACACGGACGCATTCATTCCAAAACCTCTATCACTCTCTCCCTTCTTTCTTTAATAATAAGTGATTGGAAAAATAAATGGACTAGGTTTATACGGGATAAAGTAAATTCTTTCAAAGACGCCAATCTTCATCGCTTCATCCAATTATAAAAGAACTGCATATATGCTTCACTATCTATTTCTTAACTCATCTTCGCTTTTTTATCATCATCTTTCTAAATTTTTATCATTTATTCTCATCATCATCCTTCTCATCTAAATCTCATGCTTAAACCTCCTCCTCCTTCTCTTTGTTCTGTTAAAGTTACACTCTGTAATCCCAAATCACGAGACTGAAGACCGAAACAAAGTAACTTGGAGGATTACATATTAAATTATTGTATTTTAGCATCTTCCTTCGAAGAATGATTATCATCCGATCCGATCCACTGGCATTCAACTGCTCCCTTGCTTACGTACATTCAAAACGTGTAAGTTAGTTAGTTAGAGGCTTTCATGTAGGTAAAATAAAAAAAGTTCCAAATGAATTCCAAGGTCGACGAGATAACCAAATCGAGCGTTAAGATGAAATGTTACTCACAACAATAACTTGTAGTTATTCTTTGTTTTGCTATGTATTAAGAAGGTAGTGGTAATGCAATGCGGGCTAATAACAACTTCTAGAAGTCATGCTCGCATGGAACGTGTCTGCGTATGCAACCGAGAAGACAAATCAGAATGTTAAACACCCTTTACTTTACTACTTTTTATATGTTTCTCATTGAGATCCTCTGCCTTTTTTTTATATAGTTAACCACAACACGAGCAAGTGAACTCGGCTTTTACGGGAAACTGTATTGGGTTTCAGTGGATTTTATTTTTATTTATTATAAATTTAATAATGTCATTTGTATATTAGTGGAAGACGTACTGAGGGAAGATATTTGAAGGCATTAAGGTTAGATGCAATTGTAAAAATTAACAATGCGCATATTTAAGACATCTGTCTATTTTCAGAATGTATTTTACAGCTTAATTTGTAGGGATATTTACCACGTAGAGTAAATAATCTTTAAGTTGTCTAGATTTTGAAATAGACTATGGGGAATGAAGGTTTTGTTCGATTAAAGTATGAAAGAAAGTGTGGAGAATCGAAACGATAAAAAATAAGATTTACAATGATATTTTTATAGAGAATTGTACGTATTATGCGTTTAGTTCTGTACAAGGAACAGGAATGGAAGCCGACGATGATGGAAAAGCGAACCGGCTTGATTTGTTTTGTTTTTTACTGTATAGGTATTCGAATGTGAAATGAAACATTCTTCAGATTACTCTCTCATCTCTGGAATTGCTGAGTTAGTTGGTATAAAAAAAAATCTAAAAAGCTTATTGTTTTCTCTGCAAGGAACTAGCTGGAAGTAAACTTTAATCGAAGGAAATAAATGCGGTGTGATGTGCGTTTGCTGGCAAGACTTTGTCCGTAGATTAAAGCGGACTCTGACTGAGCAGTTCTGATTTATTTTTATTAGTTTGTAGAAGAATATACAGAGTATTTTTTAATGGAATGGAATGATGAATGGAGATTGGAAAAGGATACGTCTGTCTATCTTTGGTTGGTTAGGGGCTTTACCGATTCGAAAGACGCATACGGGCTTTCTTGTTTTATGTATTCGTTTGAAGCAATACTCAAGTACCCTCGAGTCTAAAAGACGGAGGCATTATAAAACTCAGACTGGTATTTACCAATGTCTTGTGAAACGATGCAGTTTTGCAAAAACCCAAAAACTCAGTAATACTTACCTCATAGACGATTGCAGAAGCAATATCACTAATACTCATCGGTGCCTTCTGCTCTGTATTTGTGATGACACTCAACCCACTCAATAAAGTACGAGGCACACCCCCAGCGCTACCAACTGGTACAAGTGCAAGTCCAACTTCCTTCCCCTTGTTACCTACCCCCGGAGGGGATCTCGGGGGACTGTCCTTTCCTGTTCCTACTTTCACCTTTCCATTTTTTTTAATTATTCCACTCCCAGTCCCATTACCAACCCCTAAACCACACCCACTAGTGTATTTGCCACTACTTTCTCCATTAGAGTTTTTTCTAATTAGTCCACCTCCCGGATTGGCCACGGGGGTCTTAATCCCCACCTTGAACGAGGGTACCAGAAGCTTTATCACTGTCGAGTCTTTATTTTTGCAACCACCACTTTTCCCACTGGCTCTTGACCCACCACTCCCCTTGGAAGAGGAAGAGCTCGTTGAGTGTGGTGAGCCACCCCCTTCCCTTGCGATTGAGCAGGTCAAGGTCAAGGTCAGACTTGTAGGGAGTCTCTCTGTATTACAGCTACCGAATTCTATAACATCATCATCATCATCATCATCCTTATCTAGTAGCTTTAGCGACGAGGAAACCGAAGTGCTCTCTCCCCTTATGATTATTTTGTCATCCTTCGAAAGTCCTGAACTTCTGCCCCCAGTACCCTCGCTTCTTTCTGACTGACCCCTATCAGAGGAAGGGACCTCGATTAAATTAATCGGCAGGCTCACCTCAAATTCATCCCTCTTAGGGGAATTCTGCTTAGTCCCCGGGGGACTTACGGACAATCTATCTTTCAGAACGAGCTGTACTGCTCGGGCCGTTTGCTCCTTGACAAGGGCTCGAAACTCATCCTCTTCAACCTCTAGAAGAACCTCCCTCGGGGAATTACTGGCTTGCCTCACACTCTGAATGGTAGTTTGAGGTGGGGAATGACCGCTTGGAGAGTGACGTTTAACCTCTGACTTTTTATTCCCAGTAAAAATCGGCTTTTTAGTCTCCGCATAACATACTTGAGCCGACCCTTTGTATTTCGAGAGTATACTTCCGGTCGTGGGTGAGATGGACCCGGATGAAAAATAAGGAGATGAAGAGGTTATTGGAGATAACGCCGTACCAGCAGGAAGTACATGGTGGGTCACTCCACCTGTTTGCTGCTGCTGTGGAGGCTTAGGTTGCTGTGTATGCTGCTGCTGCTGCTGCTGCACAGAAGGAGATAAGCTGCATGATAAGCCTCCAGCGAAAGATAAATTACTCCTAGGTCCACTAAGCCGATAAGCCTCCCCGACCAGCTCAACCTTCCCCTTCTTAACCTCCCTGTTGAATACCTCTTTAATCTTTCCCCTGAGGAACTCCCCCTGTTCGGCCGGATGCTCAAGGGCAGGCGGCCAGCTTATTATATGCGAGTATCTAATATAGTCATGAACTGTCTCTAGAGTAAACCCCGCATTTGTCTTTTTAGCCGCACCACTACTGGGGTCAATTTCACTTAGTTCTTTTAAAACCTTTATCACACATTTGTGTACTTCTTCGAAAGTGTTGCTACCTCCCCCTCCGGTAGTTGACGATGACGAAGAGGATGATGATGACGAGGAGGAGGATGACACTGATATAGACCCTGGAGGATTGGAGTTATAACTGAGATTGAGTGATCGCTCACATCTATCCGGGGTCTTGTAGGTGATTTGACCCTTGTTAATGACTTTTAATAACAGACCGGAACGAACGGCCCGGTCTAAGTGTCGCTGTACTTGGATAACTTGGATTGTGTTGAATTGAATGTTGTAAATGGGAGCTATGGGGGATCTCTGAGTTTGCTCTGCTTGTTGTTCTTTCTCAGCAATTAGACGGACAGCGTTGTAGATCCGGTCAAGTCCTGGACGCTGCTTTTGACAACGGATCTTTCTCACTGCTTCAACAAGCCAAGTATCCCATTGGATTGATTCTTTTTCTTTGTTCTTTTCCATTTTTTTAATTATCTTTTGGATAAGCTACGCTTTTTATTCCGTGATCATTATTTGGTTACTTTTGGTATTTTGTAGATTTATCTGAAATTTAAAGAATTAATGTGTATCAAACTTTGTATTGTGCTTTCATATGCTTGAAAACAAAAATTGATTGGGAATTGGGAACAAGGCAAAAGTTGTATTGGCTAAAAGAGCCACTTACAGCTTTAGGTTAAAGGTTAAAATATACCTTATGAAAAATGACATTTATGTCTCAAGGTAATTAATACGGTCATATAAATATGCTGCACGAGACAAGCCATTAACATTAATACTAGCCATCTTGCAACAGTAATTACACCTTTTTGTGCTCTCATACTCGTCATCGTAATGTTCGGATCGTTAAATATAGAGTAAATAAAATTTATTACGTACATGGAATACCCAACATCCATTCATGCAAACAGCTCTCCCTTCCATTCAAACCTACAATTACTCCCTGGTGCTCTTTGTTATATTATTCACTTTAAAATGTTACATGATTATGATTACGATTATGCAAATTATAGTTACTGCGTTTCTTGCAATTAAAAGCTCGCACTTTGGAAATTGCCCAGTATTATATCCATGATCCGTGTAATTTCTTCTCGCATAAAAAACCAGCCCACATCCTTCTTTACTCCCTTTAGTGTAGTACAAACTACTACTACATGCCTCTTAAAAGCTATAAGGCTGTCACTTGGTGTGTTTGATAAGCAATTTCATACGCAAAACGGCCTAACCTGCCTCCTATTCTGCTATCCAGATGCGGAAAAAGGGCCTATTAAATCCTTGAAATCTCAATTAAAATTTAATCTCTAGTTATCTCCTTACTACATCTTGTACTTGGTTTCCCTCGTAGAAGTAGTTCTTATCTTGTTTGAACCACCCACGGACGGGCAGGAGTAATAGTAGCTACTGGGGTTCTTGTTTGTTCAACAAGTGGTAACTGGGCATTTCAATTGCTGTTTACATTAACGTTATGTTTTTGCATACGGTCGCTCGTCAGTAGAGAGACGAATACGTGTGCTTACTTAAGTTAGTTTTTCTACTTCCGACCCTCTTATTTCCACAACTTATGCAATGTAATGAAACACAAAGAGGGGAAACAATGACAAGCAAAGGTGTAAATTCTAGATGCTATCTAAAACAATGTTGAACGAAACAAAACAATATTTCATCTACAGAACGCATTATGAATTCATGAACAACCTACAAATGGTATTATTTAGGCAATAAACTGCTGCATCCTGAAAGTAAAAATAGCATTCTGTAACCTCCTAAACTTAGATCTTTCACCCCTAAAGCATTTTTCTAAATTCTAGCCATATTCTTAAAACATTCTGTGATACATTTTATACTTTTAAGCTTAGAAGTAATGGTAATTTTGGTTATTTAAATCTCTGTCTTTACTGAGCAAAATGTGGTTGGGGTTCACCACATAAATATCTCCTTAAATCAATATCCAAAAACACCCTCAGAACAAATGAATGGTTGTTGGGAAAGGAGTGAATTTAGAGTATGATCCAGATCAAATCCTACCGATCTAATTCATCCCTATCCTAACTAATAAAGTACATCTCTTCCCCATTATTCCAGGGAGGACCCACCTGGTTGCCCGGAGGTTAGAGAAATGATGACCGAATTCCGACACAACCCGACCAGGCAAAGCCTTCATCACTTTTCCTCATGCTCATGCCGTTCCATTCTACAACTATTACTACGAATTGGAGTAAAGTTCTGTCTATTCCGCAATACTTCCCTTTCCCTATTCCATAATGCTGACAAAATATAGCCAAAGTTATTATACAAGTAAATACTAATACAACTAAAATACCTAAGGTTATCATGCATCATATCCACTCAAGAAGGATGTAGAACTCTTTAGAAGGGAAAAAGTCGGGCACTCAAGACACAACCTTGTCATCCAATTCCATTTAAATACCAGCCAAAAGATCCCTTATATAATAACTGCTCCTCGTAGCACATAACGCAACAGAACCTACCTTGCTGACATAACGATCATAACATAACGCTCATGATAATAATATTCCCCTAGACAAAATATAGGCCAACCTTAGGTATAAACTCGCCTAACAATTCCTACACATGTACAGACACATATCCTGAGAGGGTTTAGGGATATTTCTACTTTACTTTACTTCCAACTCTTTTATGCGTGCCTTATGTCACAGAGTTTAGGGTTATCATCATGAAAATCAACCTCATCCTCCTGCTAAACCTCTGCTGTTGTAATAATGCTCCCTTCATAATTCCTACTAAATATAGAGATGAATATTAGTCCATATTTCATATTATTAGTGACGCTGTTCCAATTTCCTGTTTACTCTTCTAAAATCCTACTGTCAGGAAGGAAATGGCAGGATGGAATCCCACCAAAATTGCTAAAGTACTCTGCAGAGCTTCTCTCTTAAAATAAATAATATGTATGTATGTTCGTTCATGTCACGTCATTATTGTCATCACATCATGCATGATTATGATTATTATTGGGTGGTTTCACTGTCCCTACCCTCATTGTTTATAGGAAATAGGAATAAGCTGGATGGAAATTGACTTGGTTATTTGTTTCTCATGTTTTTTGTTGTTGGTTATATTATGTTATGAATGACAATGAATTGAATGGAATCATTGGGTATGATTTCTGTCAACGGACATTGCATATTGTAATTTAATGACGGAATGATACACTTTGTTCTAAATTGCTGGAGCACACAGATTATAGGATGAAATTCTATGAAATATTTACCTGTCGGCTCATCACAGTTTTTAACAGGATGTATCTCTAAAAACTTTTCATGTAACAAATTATTACTTTTGACTTGTCAAACAGATCCAAGTTTAATTTTTTAACTCCAATTTATCATGGACTGTACTCTTTATTACACTAATCTTCTACCTCAATTAATTTCTATAACATTAAACTCCTTTTATTTCCGGTTTACATAACCATAAAAAAGACAATTTGTGCTAAAAATGTAATAACCTCTATCCGGTAGACTTTGGAGAGATCCCTTGACATTTAAGGCATACCGTACGAGTTCCAACTAATTTCTATGACTAAGTTATTTGCTGTACTTTCACTAAAACTCACCTGCTATCTTGAAGATAAGGGCTTATCATCTCATTACATTTGTGCTTATTATCCCCCGTTTCTTCACAAACCTAACACAAGTATCGTATTACAATAACCTTGTAACATAAACAACAGTCACAGCAATGTTACTTAACACTCGGTCCATTGACTACTTTCCTTATACTAACAACTGCTCTGTAAACGACAGATATCAGTTACTTACAAGCTTACGCTTTCTTTTAACCCAGTCTTATCAGTTGTAGTAGGAATTTATCTATCTACTTCACGAAACAACTGTCACTTGACACAATTTTTCCGTCCATGCTCAGAGTTGTGTCACTCCGAATAAATAAGTTGTCTTATTGATCTTTAATTTTAGTGACTTTCTCAAATGCCAATTGATAAATGACATTTCACCTGAGGAAACTTTCTCTACACTTTCCTTTCACAGGCTTAAAGAACCCTACGTCTGCTTAAGACTTTGGTCATAAAGCTGACTTTTTGCAAGAATGTTAAAATACCGAATTCAGTACAACTTCATTAGTAACTGAACCCCTTTCCATGCACTTTCCTCATTGCATTGTACTTCAGCGAGTAAGGTTTATGTGTTAGGATCGTTACGTGGCGAACGGTTGGCGCGGACTGAGCTCTCTTTCCATGCATCTGCCTTCTCTAAACCTTTACTATTTCTCTCTAAAAGTTCCACTACTACTGCAGAATAGTCCCATCATCGTATCAAATCATGAAGTCTGTAGTAGTAGAACTTTAGCGAGTAGCTCGGCATTTTGTTCAAGTTGTAGCTCTAGTTGTAGTTCTAGCTGTAGCATAACACCAAGCATGGGCATGCATGGATCGAGTAGAGCTAAACAAGCTAGCCGAGAACTGCCAGTACAATGCACAAGTCTTGTACACAGCAGAACATCTTTTATTTCATAACATAACACTTTCAATCCAGTAAAACCTGCCTGCATATCTTACTTTGTCAGTTTAGAAAAGTACACGGGAGTAAAGTAAAGGATCTTGGCTGGCTGGATGGGCTTAGTTAGATTGAGCGTTTACTAAGGATTCATCTCTGCATTGCCGTGTGGAGTTTGTTATAATTTTGTACCATGTTATGCCGTTATGTTATGATGGTTATGATGGTTATGATCCATAGAACATTTTTAGCTACTGGGATGTGAGGTAGAATAAAATCTGGTAGGCTTAGCTTGTACGAGAGTTATGGAATGATTATATTAAACTGCTGGAAATAGAAAGAGATCTGTTTTTTATGTCATATTTTTGTTATGAAGGAACCCTCTTCTATTTCTGAGGCAAAGCCAGGTATGGACTTTGGATCATGATCTTGATCATATCATTGTGTATAATCACGTATTGTAGTTTAGGTTATGTGATAACGATACGTGTATGAAAAAAAACCTTCATCTTCTTCATAACGTTTTTAATAGTTTTGTAAGTAAGGATAAGTACCTAACAAGTCTTTTTGTTGGTAAACCCTCCTCTAGACTTTTATTGTGGGAAATTGGAGGTATCTCCGAACAAGAAGGGGTGGTTTAAGTTTACACAGGAGTACTTAATAAGTAACTATTATTTATTGTGGATTGTAGCAATAAGCAGCCTTGGTCTTCCTTTGCGAAGGATAATAATCCAGACCAAGGCTGGTCGGGATTCCTTTATTAAAATACCTACTTCTCCATGTAGGATGGAGTTATTATGTCGTTACAATTGACAAATCTTTTTACACAGCGACTAATAAAGGGACCGAAATTGGAATTGAGATTGGGATAGAAAAATCAGCGTACTGGAGCTAGATAGACACTAACTCAGACCAAAGTTACCTGGTGTATTGTACAAGATTTTTTAACAAGGACTTTATTAAAGCTAAATTACTTTCTCATGAACAAATATTAACAAATACGAGGGCTTGATCTTTACCGTGGCTAAAAGTAAAAAAATAATCCAACCTTAGTTTGACAAAATGAATGCAATATTAATGTCATTGTACTTATATTTTCCAAATGCTATGCTAGATTAAATTATGATAAATCGATCTCCAAGTAGTAGTAAGTTTGTAGATAAATCCCACACCATTTTTAACACTTGAATGGAACCAGTAAAAACCCACTGCTTGCTTTGATTAATATGGTATAGAATTTTCTAAACAAATAGCCCTAGAAATTCCTCACTGAAATGGATTACAGCAATAAAATGGGATTGATCTACATAGCATACATCATCTTGATATGAATAGCTATGAGATTAGATTGGATTGTATCATATCGACAAAGTTCATTAGATAGATTGCACAGACTACACCCGCTTTCTGCCTGTGTATTGTGTATATACTTTACCATAGATTGAGATTTAGGATCGGGAAATAAATAACATGGAATTAGGGAGGACAATCACAATGATTATTAAGTCGATTGCATGGTTATGCTTTAGTACGGTGTAATGTATCATTTGGTTGCTTTTTGCTATGTTTTTTTCACTCATTTATTAACTGCAAGCAGTCATACAGTCCCATGAAATCAAAGATCAACTACCTAGTTAGTTACGTAGACAGTTTGAATTTAAAACTATCAACCTTTGACTGTATATTTTATACTGTCAGAAATTCTAACACGTCATATTCTTCTCACTGACATTTACATATTAGGGATTCCATTATTATCCAGCATTAGATCTAGGGTAGGTAGGGTTCGTCAGTCGTTGAGATTGATTGCTGCGGATGGAAATAATATGGTAATTGAACTATGACTGCTGTTTGTATGCCCAGCTATTTATTTATTAACTTGTATGAATTTTTCGTATCAGAGTCAGAATGTTCATCATTCGAATTATTATTTAGGGTTGGGAAAATGATTGGAAAGGGATGGAATTCTTGTGACATTGCATTTAATTTCAGACACATAAAATATAGAATGGGATGTGCTTTGGTGTCAGGTTATTTTTCATTTTGTAGGGTCTTGGTCTTTGTCCAAATTAATTTTATTTGGGAAATGAATCCAATCCTTGAACTGATGAGATCAGAACTGATGAAAATAAAAAATAGCTCCTAGGCTGACAGATTGGTTTGGTGTGAAGTAAAGTAAATCACAAGCTCAATTTTTCGTGTATTTACTCATCGACTATTACTATACATCTAGGTAATTTAAAAGCGTAATATCAAAGAGGATTCTTCTACGGATTATTGTCTGCTCTGCTCTTTATTTTTATCATTTTTGTTCTATTTAATATTTCTATGTAAAGACAGCAGACAGGGACTATGAAAGTCTTTGCAATCTATGCATCTACGGCTTATGATTTGTTAGATTGTTCCCTATTACCAACCAAACCACTTACAATTGTAATGAAATTACTGATTACATAAATTACAAATTACATAATTGTACAAAATTGTACAAAATTAAATTTGTTAATCAAATGTAGGCTAAATTTATGACATAAATTGTCAAACCCTCAATGTTGTTTACGGACGAGTAGAATAATCTAGTGATGGAAGATTATACCTAAATCCAGAAAAAGCATATTACGGGCTGCAAATCAAAAAAGTAAATGTTGGTAGTAAAAATATATTGAAATATGCACTGTCAAAATTTATTATTTTAACTGTACGTACAACACATTTTCTATTTTTCCTGTCAATAAGAATGTGGAACAAGATGCATACCACTTAAGATTAATATATTATAATGCAAAACTTATGAATGAACTTCGTATACGTAGCCTTTGTAAAGTTTGCAAATGATTGTTTTGCTTAGTAAAGCCTAGCAATAGAGTTGAGTTGGATCAATTAATCAATAAGCATGCAAACTTACCTGTAAAAAAACCTGTGCAAATTTTATTTCATAGCCGTAGATTTTTCAAGAATTCTTTCCAGTATTACCTTCCTTGATTTATTACTTTTGCATATTAAAATTCCCTTACTATAACGTTACGTAAAGGTTTCATAGTCATATATATGCATTCCCCTAAAAGATAGATAGAACCCAACCACGATGGCCGATAACTACGGAATCCCAACCTCGCGATCATCGCTTGAGCGAGATCAGCGAGAAAAAAGTCTAAGCGATGACCGTAGCCTGAGCCAAGGTCAAAGTGGGAGCAAGAAGCAATTGGTAATTGAACTAGAAAGCACCAACGAGCTCCTAGAATCCCTCTCCGAATATGATCTCGAAGGGTTTCAAATGCGTCCAAAGTTTGGCGAACGCTTCAGCACCCCAGTTGTCGAAGGGGTTATCGAAAGCGTCCTCAAGGACTTCTTTTACAATAGAAAGGATTACGACTATGATAAGGCGGCTCAGTGGATAATGCAAATTAATAAGGAGCTCACTGCCAAAGTCCGGCAGTTACGCTTCCCAAGATATAAAATAATCAGTCTTGTAACGCTGGGGGAACATATCGGGGGTGGAATTCATGTAGGCATGAAGTGCTTTTGGGACGCTGATGCGGATTTATATGCTTCGTACACATATTTATCCGTATGTCAATTTGAGACTTTCACTTAACATTTTTAAGGTTGATAGGGATATTAAAATTGTGTTTTTTTTAGGAAAATCTGTTCTGTGTTGCAACCGTTTACGGAGTCTACTGCTATTGAGAACGGTTCCTTCTGTGCTAAGCTCAGCCTGAATTTTTAGCTGTAATCAATGGTGTTGTAGTAATTTTTGTACCAAGTTTAGAAGGACTGCTAACTTTTATTTGAATGCATGTGTGTAATACATGTAGAAGAGTTCCCATTTAGATGCACGGGAGTATGAATAAAATGTATTGAACAACAAAGTCAGTGATCAATTTATATTTTAATACTATTACATTTTAAAATCATACAACAAATAAATATTACGGTTAGTAAAATTTCAAATTTATTGAAACGCAAATGAACGTTTTCTTAAATAAACTGCACTTACTTACTTTCGGAAGGCGTCTGGTTTTCCATCGTTTTCTGAACCCAACCCGCTATATCAACACTTTCATTCTCCCAATGTTTGACCCAAGGGTGGGTCATAAGTGTGTTAAGATCAGCCCTTGCGTTAGGATCTTTTTGGAGACAACGATTTACTACATCTTCAAACTCCGGTGAATATTTTCCCAGTGGAAGCTTTGGTGGGGGCTCATTGACGATGTAGTTTAGTAACTCAAATATTGCCATTGCTCCCGGTTGCGCTGGAATAGAAGAATTAACAAATAAAATTACATGTCTTGGCAAATATTTCTTGAATAAAACTTTGAGGAGTCTTTCGCTTACTGTTTCCTTCACTGGAATGATTAGGTGGGGGTATGGGATACAATCCCAGAGCCATCTCCACTAAGCTGAGACCTAAAGACCAAATGTCACTTGCTACCGAATAATGGGTTCCTTGAAGACGTTCGGGCTGAAATCCAAATAAAATTCCAGTGAAGTAAGAATACTAACCATTCTTTAAAATATATTAACATACCGACATGTACGATCTAGTTCCTACAAATGAATTAGCCATGGAATCAATCAGTTGACCAGATACGCCAAAATCACAAATTTTAATCTCGCCTCGCGAATTAACAAGAATGTTTGATGGTTTCACGTCTCTAGAATTCGAAACAGAATATTTCAGTTGTAAAGCATCAAACTGTCAACCACAAATCCTAAAAGCACTCCAGAACAAACCTATGAATAATGTTGTGTTTGTCTCTAAGATAAGCCAATCCTTTCAAAACAGCAGAAGTGATTCTGCCCAAAATATTCTCCGGAATTTGACCATATCGTTTAAGAACTAGGTCCAACGAGCCTCCATCCATATATTCCATACAAATGGAGATTTCTCCATCCGAATGAAATGCTCCGTAAAAACCAACAATAAAAGGAGAATTACACTCGTGTAATATTTTTAACTCTCTCACAATCTGCTTTTTCACTGCTGGTTTCACTTCTAAATGAATCATCTATTGAATTTACAAAATAATTCATACTTTTAAGCCAATCCAGCTTATACAATTTAACCTAATGTAGTCTAAAACTACCTTTCTAGCCATGATCAGTCCACTAGGTTTATGAAGTACTTTAGCAACAACTCCACCGTTCCCTGCGCCAAGTTCACCCAGTTTTTCAAAATCGTCATCAAGAAGCTCCCCAACTTTTTGCTTTTGGAACAAAAAGAATTTCATTCTTTGCTTTTGCGTTTCATCCAGTCCCAATTGTGACAACTGGGATTCCAGGATTTCCATCGAAGCAATGCTAAAAAATATTACAAAATCATTAAAAACTAACAAATTCTATCATAAATTCATAAATTCAAGGATAATCCTCATTTCTACTAATTTTTCAGCCTTAAAAATAATATTTATCCTCACTCGTTGGGATTTCTAGGAGAGGGGGGCTCCACATTCCCATTTGTACTGGTCGCCGTGATCGGTAAGGTTAGGCCTTTGATATTTTTAGACATTTTAATCCAGTTTAATTAATATAACTCAGCCAAACTGCTCCAACCCAACCCAAGCCAAGTCTCGGTTATTATCAGTCGTCAGTTTTTTTTCAAATTGGGAGACACCGGACCTACAAAAAACACACAAACTACCGTTTATAAACCGCTCACACCTACTTCCCAATTTTAACCATATTTTAAACTCCAAATTATACATTTCCTGCTCTAAATTACTAAAAAAAAATAAACGTCAAAAAAACCCCATATGAACTGGAATAAAAATGACAACTTCTAGCTTGTTATTTCTTCAAAAAAAACAACTAAAAAGCCATAAATACCACCCCACCCAACCCACTCACCTTCACAGAAAAAGATGACATTTACCACTTGAATAAACAGTAAATGTGCTTATCTTTCTGCTAAATCTGACAACAAGAAGCAGATAAGGTGGTCGGAAGATAAGCAACAAGCAAAAAAAACCCGATGGAAAAAACCAGCAGAATGAACGGGGCTGAGTAGCACAGTCATCTGAATGACTCGTAGACCTAACCCGGCCAATCAGAGTTCTTGGCCTCTTCCTTTGAAAAAGTTGGGAATTAAAATATATTGCACCACATTACTTTTATTAAAAGTAATATAATTTGGTGCAAGATAAGCCCTTATCATCGATAAGCGATAAGCCTGATGGAAGACGGGGAATCCAGTCCAAAAATGTTGAAGTTGGACCTAAACTCTGACGAGATCCCTTTGGAACGGTACGGACACGTAAGAAAGGTCATGGAGCGTAAGGGACCATTTTGTCACCCGGATTTCGAAGCGTCGACCGAAACGCTGAAATTCATGTCCGAAACTTGCAAAATCCTTATCGTCGGGGCTGGAGGTTTGGGTTGTGAATTGGTCAAGAATCTGTCACTTATGGGCTTCCGTCACATTGACATCATCGACATGGACACTATTGACCTTTCCAATCTCAATCGACAGTTTCTATTCCGAGTGGCGGATGTGGGGAAGCCGAAGGCCGATGTTGCGGCTGCATTTATCAATTCTAGGGTCCAGGGAGCTGAGATTGTTCCGTGGGTTTTGAATTAAATTAAGCAGTGTTTTTTTGAAATAATTGATCATTTATGAAATCTGTATTTATTTAGGCATTTCTGTAAGATACAAGACAAAGAGGAGAGCTTTTATCGGGAGTTTCATATAATTGTCTGTGGATTGGATTCGATTGTGGCTCGGCGATGGCTTAATGGAATGGTTGTATCTCTCGTTGTGTATAATAATGATGGGGAAGTTAAGCAAGAATCGATTATTCCTATTGTTGATGGAGGTACGGAAGGTTTTAGAGGGAATGCTAGGGTTATTCTTCCAACTCAGACTCCGTGTATTGAATGTATTTTGGATTTATATCCGCCGCAGGTGCGTTTAATTATAAATTATAAGTAAAAATAATCTATGAAACTTAAGAGAATGATTATATTTTTTCTAGATCAACTTTCCTTTATGCACGATCGCTCATACTCCAAGACTGCCGGAACATTGTATTGAATATGCAAGGATTTTGTTGTGGCCGAAAGAGAATCCATTTGATGCTTTGATTGATGGCGATGATCCGAGTCATATTACCTGGATCTATGAAAAGTCGGTTGAACGGGCTAATCAGTTTGGTATTATATTGTTTCACTCATTTAGTAAATTAGGAGGAAGTGATTGTGGAAGAAGTGATTGCAGGTTGTGCGTTTATAATTGTATAGGTATTACTGGTATTACATATCGGCTCACGCAAGGGGTCGTGAAGCATATAATTCCTGCTGTTGCCTCGACCAACGCTATCATTGCTGCTGCATGTGCCACAGAAGTTTTTAAACTAGTTACATCATGCAGTTTACCAATGAATAATTACATGGTTTTTACCGACACTGACGGAATATACAGCTATACTTACGAAGCTGAGAAGAAGGTAGGCTTCTTGGCTCATCTTCTCATCCCTAAACGTTTTAGCAGTCTATTATTGTATTACCTTAAGTGTACTTAACGTATTTAAAAAAACAGGATGACTGTATTGCTTGCTCACAAAAACCAAAAACCCTTTCCTTCAATGAAACCATCAAGTTGCAAGAGGTTATAGATTTCCTTAAAGAAAGCCGAGAATATCAGATGAAATCTCCTGGAATCACTGGAATGGTAGATGGAAGATTCAGGACTTTTTACATGGAAGGCATCGCTCAAACAAAGGAGAACTTAAAGAGAACATTGATAGGTTATTAGTTGTACTTTAACTTAAAAGCTAATATTGCATCCCTTTTCCAAGCTTGAGTGACTTATGTGCAATATTATTCCTCTTTAGAGCTGGGTCTTCAAAACAACGGAGAAATAACTGTCGCAGATGCAACTACGCCTAATGCATTAGTATTCACAGTCAAGTACACGGAACCGCTATTATAAAATTCAATTTTGTAGTACTAAGCAAAAGTCATCTCAAATACGTGAATCTTACTTGTACCTAATTAATTCATAACAACCTACAAAATTCTCGAAAGTTCGGCAGAATACAATAAATTGTATTTATTATTTAACCATACTATGTCTGAAGGACAGGTACTGTATTATTATTATGTCTCATTATACTAAATAATAATAATGCTAATATTAGATGCGGAATTGCAAATGGACTTTACCAACATGCATACCTCGGGTATTCGAAATGAAATAACGAACTCCCGTCACTCAAATCTAAGCATGCCCATTTTCCTGACGCCAGCTACCCGTTGGTTTCTAGTTAAATTTCATGTTCTACTCACCTGAGGCATATAGTGCTAATTAATCAAAAGTTTTCCACCTTCACCGAAACCCAGACCAATCTATAGTTTGCGTGTCAATCCACAATATCCGTTTCTTGGACCGCACCCTCTTAAGGCTACAATACAACATGATCATATTCCCAAAACCATCTCTAGCTTTACAGTCAACGATAAAAATATGCTTGTTATTACTAATTTTAACGCTGGTATCGTATGTTAAAATGGTGGTCATGATGCATAGCGTTTTTAGGAAGTCACAAAGTAGCTAATTCAATAGCCCTTGTTCTGACGTAATTTTTACTTTTACCGACCTAACTTTGACAAATGCGGTAATTAGTAATTGTCTGATTATTTCTATGTCCAAGCTTGTAATGGTAGGTATTGCGGTGGGAGTAATTAGTCCGAATCGGAATTCCGTAAAACGAGTAAGCCTATAGCGTCAGTAAAAGCCAAGTTGAGTCACAGAAAGCAAACAAAGTATAATGTTCTATATTCTAACATTCTAATTATTAAAATTTATTGCAAAACTTGCTAGTAGTCCTTTTTATATTATGTGTTCATTAAATGTATTTCACTACTCTTTGACCTTTTAAAATTCTGACTAATGTCCATTCTTTCGGCATTCAAGAAACCTAACAGAAAGCTAGGATTATTCTTTCAAAAATTGAAACGGTTTTGTTTAAATCATTCTGTAATATTTTAACCCAAAATTGGAAAAAAAATATGGAGGGTGCAGATAGCATTAAACACGCCCGAAGTAATAGTCTTCCAGGGGTTGCTGGTGAAAGTGGAGATATGCTGACCAACCATGACCACACCCATCAAGCCAGGAAGAAAAGTGTGGTGGATAAGGCTGCAGATAAGTGTTGTGGATCTACGAGGATCTGCTGGTGGGAACCTGATATAGAGGATGTCAGCGATACCGTGGATTTCACTCAGGAAACCAGTTTGCATGGACTAAAGTATATTTGCCAACCAACCCGGCATTTAGTGGAAAGGTTTTGGAAGCATTCTTATCAATTATTAAAAATATTTTGAGAAACTTTCTTGAGAATCATATTACTAATCCTCAGGGTTTTCTGGCTACTTGCATTCTTGACTTCATTGGGCCTCGCTTGCTGGCTTATTGGTGACATTTGGCATTCATACAAAGAAAGTCCGGTTGTGGTGACCTTTCAACCTTTTGAAACTACGATTGACAAGATACCATTTCCGGCAGTGACAAGTACATGCTTTATAGACAATTTGGACTTTCCTTTCTCATATTGCTTGTATTTAGGTTATGCAATTTAACTAATGATTCTAACCTTTGTTTTGTCGAGTTTGCAATATGAACCAAGTTCTTAAAAGCAAGGCGGAAGAATACATTGCGTAAGTATTAGTAAAAATATATAAAAAATCCTGCTACTTTTCAGATTAATAGTTTCCATTGCTTAACGCGTTTCAAGGGCTGCCCAAGGACCAGATTTAAAATTTAAAACTACCCAAGCCCGAAAAAATCTTTATTATATGGACCATGTATGCACAGCTTCCAAAAGTTTTGCTCAGAAATTTAACTTTTCATCCAAACGGGGTTTGATAGATCAGGAAATCCTGGAGAAAGCAAAGATTCGGGATGGCGATGATGAACAAAGTGATGTAGCTCGTTTTTTACGATCGGTACATTTATTTTTACTAAACGACATAGTAACGACTGCATAAGACTTCCAGTCTGTTCTCTGTCAGTTTCTAGCAGTAATAATTACAATTTCTGGATACAGTCCAGCCAAAAATGCACCGATATGATCGTTCTCTGCCTATGGCAAGACGAGGTTCGGAGCTGTAGTGACTTATTTAAGCCGATTGAGACAGATTTTGGGAAATGCTGTACCTTTAACATGCTTCCTCAGACACTCCTTTCAACATATTTGTAAGTTAGACAGAGACACACACACAGCTCTAGCAGATTTATGTATGAATGGTCTCGCGAAATGCTCATGTTTGGCTGGAGTAATCAAGCATGTAATTTGACCCTTTTCCAAGGAACGATTCAAGGGATGACCCTCAAGAAGTGTCAGAGTGGCAGCAATGGGATTATGAAAAAGACGGACTTCTTGTGACGGATCCTCCGGAAGAGATCAGATCAAGGACTTTCCCAAGAAGACAACGACGTGCAGGAAAGTCATCAGGGTTATCAGTTCTACTCAACCCAGACTTAGACCAATACTTTTGCAGTTCAAGTGATAGTCAAGGATTTAGAGTAATTATACATTCATACTATCATCAATTTCTAAAATCAGTCAATAACCGTATGGCTTTTACAGCTCGTTAAACATTTACCCCTTGATACACCTCATGTTGTGGATTTTGGCATTGCCATCCGTCCCAACGCAGAAATCTTTATGGGGATTAGACCAGAAATAACTATGGCTGATCCGGATATTCGAAGCTTTAGATTGGTCTGTTGTTTATCCATTATCCAAGTAATTTACTAAAGTCGTTTGATAAATTATACGGAACTATCTATCTTTGTCTGTTGGTTATTTCAGGATAAACGAAACTGCTACTTTAGAGGAGAGTTTGCACTCGCCTATTTCAACCACTACACAACTTCAAACTGTATGGATGAATGTTTAGCAAATCAGACCTATAATACTTGTGGATGTGTTAGATATTATATGCCAAGTAAATTAGCCCTTTTAATTCCTTTTTCAAACTTTAACTATGTAAAATAGTAACATACACTTACTTATACTAATGCTCTTTAAGGGGATGATACAAGGGACCTTTGTGGTGCTACTAAGTTTAACTGTGCCGAAAACATTAGAAGTAAGGTCTTCATTAATCCATGTACTGGCTAAATTTCCCATATTAAAAAATAATTGCATGGCTTAAATTGTCGTCTTATCAAAAACACTGTTTCTAAAGGACTTACTTTAAAAACTGGGATAAAGTCGGTTTGTGATTTCTGTCTACCTACATGCACCGAACTAGAATACATCACTGAGACAACTGTAACTCCGATTCAAAAGGGAGTAGACATTTGGATTGATGCGAATAATGTATCCGCTCCTTGGTTAGTAGTTTTAGCATGCAATTACAATTATTTACTGGGAAAGAAATTAGCAATAAGTAAGGCTTTATTTGTTTTTGTACTCTCCCAGGGCAAAGAAAAATGTATCCATCGTACACATCTACTTCTCTATAGATTCGACGTATAGCAGATTAAGGAAAGAATTGTATGGAATAACTGATCTTATTGGTAAAAAGTTACCTTTTTCCACAAATTACATAGTTTGTCATTTGTTTCGATATTTCATACTTTTACTGCCCAACTTCCAGCAAATACCGGTGGCCTGATGGGACTTTTCTTGGGATTCAGTGGACTAAGTTTAATAGAACTTCTCTACTTTTACACACTAAGGGCCTGGTGTCGAACCAGGAGAAGGCGCTCTATCTGGGCTATAGTTGGGTTGAAACTGCATCGGATGTTAAAAAGGGCCAAACAACGAGATAACCGATACATCCAAAGTGACATTCAGAATTACCGTGACCAACAGCCTAGCCGTGATCAGCTACGCGGAGGATTTTTGTTCGAAAGGAGTCATGCTTATCAGGAAGATATTGAAATGCCTACTTGTTCAAGTGCACTGAAACATAATCTCTATGTAATACCTGCTGAGGCAGAGGTTTCAAACCCTGAGTGGGGGAGGTTCTCAGGCTTTGGAAGCCAATTTAGTAACACAAGAGTTGTTAATTAAAGGGGTCAGCAAAGGAAGATGTTTAGCCTGTCCAAGGCTTACGTAACCACGGTGTCCGTCTGTCCGTCTGTCCGCACGATAACTCGCAAGTATTCGTTATGCTACGTCCCCTTAATTTGCTGTGCTCCTGTTGCAGGTTGAAAGAAGGAACCCTATTGAATTTCATGACAATCGGACGAAGCAATGATACCCAATTGAATTTATTGTTAGTTATAAATGTAAGGACTAGGAGAAGTGATCTAAAAGGGGTGTAACCCCCTTTTCATAAAACGCTCTAGAAGAAGCAAGGCTTAGACAGGCTTGGCTAGCTGCACTAAGGAGGTTTTAAATCATATTTTATTATACAGTATACTGACTAGTATGCAGGTGTAGTTAACATTGGAAATTCAAGCTTTGTAAAAAGTACTTTATTGATGTTCATTCATTATATTCTAGAAAAATAAATATACACTTCCATAACGTATGTATAAGCATCATAATTCATGACGATTTGAACTTGCATTCAGGAATAAATGCATGGGCATTGTACAATTGCTCAAAAAAGTCGGCTAGTTCAGTAAAAGTTGGCCTGCAACATGGATCTTGGTCCCAGCATCTTTTCATTTGAGTATATCTACAAATAAGACACGGTTGAAGCTTTACCTTACCTGAAGTTTAGATTTAAACCTTACCAATATTCCTAAAATAATGTTTTATTTTAATTACATTTCATCACTCGAGTATTGAGGTTGCTCTGGTCTCAGTCCGTTCTGCAGCAGTTTCAGGAAGTCTCCACAGTAAGAGAATCCTGGATAGGGAGTTGCTGCACATGTAAAATATTCCCACAGTACAATCCCAAAGGACCAGACATCAGATCTGCTGGAGAAATTCAAATCGCTTAGAGATTCAATGGACATCCATCTCCAGGGTAGGGGTTCCTGCAACCCAAAAGCAATTCAATCTACTATTAGAATAAACAGTTCGAAACTACCTTGACTTTTTTAAGAACAAAATGGGACCTGAAACTTTACCTCGTTACGCTTGACATAAGTTGAATAATTGTAAAGTTGCCTTGAAAGGCCGAAATCTGCTATTTTCACATTCTTATCTTCAGTCAATAGCACATTTCGAGCCGCTAGATCACCATGAATAACCTAAAATTATTACAATTTACCTCTATTAACATTTATTATGTTCCACTCTTCATTAAATTGGACAAACGCTTGTCATATTGTACCTTTTTACTTGCAATGTATTCCATACCCCGTGCCGTTTGCATAGACCATTTTAGCAGATCTAGAGTGCAAGCTCCATCAGAAATGTATCGTGTGTATGGTCCTCTAGGACCATTAAAATTAATACGTTCCACATAAACAGATTACATTTTAATGATTTAAGTTTTAAAAATAGTCTTGATAAAAACATACTCCATTGTAATAGCAGTTTCAGTCTGTGGTACATAAATCTCTCCATTTCTCATAAGATTCTTAAAAAGTCCTCGATTAGCTCTCAAGTAGTTTAGCAAATTCCCATACAGGCAAAATTCTACTACCACATATATTTTCCCTGCAACATTAAATCCGAAATAAAAATTAGATATATCATCAAACAAAAATATTCCAGTAATCTAAAATCGTATAGGTAAATTACTCTCTCTAATTTTAGAAGTACAAGCTCCAATTAAATTCACAATGTTCTCATGCTGTCCAATATAGCTCAATATCTTCAGTTCGGATAGCAAAGCCTTGAAATAAGTAATGTCTGCACTATCCTCCAAGGTTTTTACTGCCACAGGCACACCCCCACAACTAAAGCTGAACCTCAAGTCTGGCTGCCGAATCTCCCTATCCATACTACTACATTCAGCATCAGAATTACTAATCCCCGAGTCTGATTTCAGATCACTACTACAACTGCTTCGCCCAGTCCCACCTTCATTCCTAAGACCCGTAGCTGCCAAAGGAGGTAGTAAATTTCCCCTGTAAACAATACCAAAAGCTCCAGATCCTAAAAGAAACCGTTCATCAATCTCCAACCTCTCGATCGGGATTTCAAAGTCCTTTCTGTAAGGTCGGTTCTGGAAACCAACCACTTTCTCCGACTCAGGAATGGCTGGATGGCCCTTTTCAAAGTCTTCTATATCCTTATCAGTTAATTCTCTAAGGGCTGCATTAAACCCTCCATACATCGCTATTTCGTTTATGAAGGCTTTGATGACCCAAAAAGAGTATAATTTATATACAGTAACGCCTGCAAAGGTTGTTATCACCATCGCATGCAATCCATGCAGCCAGATCGAATGGCTGATAAAAATAAGGAGCCACGGGACCACAAAAAGTATTGAGAATACGAGATACCGTTTGAGAAATATGTCATCTCTCTACCAAAAGGATTTAAATGGTATTTTTTCTCAAAATGCTTCAATTGTAATAAGTTTTTTTACCTCATTTGCTTTCTTGAACAGAAATACTGACAAGATTATATTCACAACTTCATAGAAGAAATAAAAGGTCCAGTAAAATGGTCGAGCTAAAATAGATAAGCAAATATATCTTTCTTAAGTAATTTTACCTTTCTTAGACCGTTTTTAAAGAAATCTGTAAACTACCGAAGTGTCTGTCTGGAGAATCCGCATGCCAAACAGGTTGACCAACTATGATACCCACAGCCAAGACGGTAATCATTGCTACTTGGATCCCCTTTTGCATGCAAAGTAATACACATTAAGTTACTTATCAATTTAAGCATTTTTCATTAAAATGTATTCAAAGTCTCCATTCTCCATACTAAATAGGCTATTTTATTATCTCACAATATCCACAATAGCAACCGCTTTCACCCCTCCTTGTAAAAAGAAGCCACAGCACGGCTGTCTTCGCAACGTCTTTAACTTTCTCCCAACCTTTTCAGAATTCTTTGTCTCCACCGACTTGGTTAAATCGCTCGTGTTCATAGTTTCATAAAGATTTTTCTTGTTTTATAATTCCATCCGTAGATGCACATTTCACACGCTGGACAACTATAAATCAGTGATTTAAACTTGTATTTACAGGTTGCCTACAAGATCGGGTTTATGGATGACTTTCTTGCTTAATTTGCTTGCAATACCGAACACTGCGAAGTATGATTATCAATTGATACAATTTTAGGCAGAGCTGAGGAAGGTTTTCCTCAGGCACTATGGATTATATTTGCTGAAGCTCCATCGTGTGGTCTTACTTAGTGATAGGGATAAGTTAGCAAAAACATTATGAACATTCATCATCATTTGCATTTAGTTACTGGATATATATTGGAGTACTGCATACAAGTGTGAGGTTTAGCATGTTATAATGTATCCAAATGGATAAATGTTGGCTTATCTCCACCCTTGCATTGTAGCAAAATAAGTGACGCTCTAAAGTGATAATGAAAATCTTGCAGGACAATAGGAAACCAATTGCACATTCCTAATTTTAAACTTAACATCCGTTTAAAAGAATAAATATTAGCATGAAATGGCGAGGATTTTATATTAGCACATTTTGTTATTCTAGTCTAGTCTGCCTCTCCCATTTGTAAACAGGGTGCTACGCAATACAAATGGCAGAAAAAGGTTAAATTATATATTGCGAGGTTTATATTAAAAAGTTTAACATAAATAAGCATTGATATAAGAGTGTTTAGTGGTATTTATAAAGAGTGTAGTTTTTTTAGTACTGACTGACAACTGTTTGTTAGCAGGGATAATAATTTATCTGAGTTTTTTCTCAGAAAGAGTCACTACCGCATTTTGGGCTACTGAATCGAATCTCAGTGAATTGAGCTGGGATCGATGGGCATGACAGATGGATAGGGTTTAACTATATTAAAATCGGATGCGGAATAGATTTTAATTAAATTTATGATGCAAACAAGTTGACCATAATGTCAGGTAAATCAGGTTTGTGGAGCATTTTGCTCAACTTAAGTTAATAATCATGAAAAAATGCTTTACTATTTCTAACAAAACTCAAATAAAGTTCCTGGTTAATTTTGACCAGAGAATGATTGGATTGAAGTTCTCTTGATGGTATTTTGTTCAATGTTCAAGAAACTTTAATACGCGTACTTCGAGTCCTAAATAAATCTCGTCAACTAAAAAATACAAATGCCAAATAAAATTAAATGGCGTGCATAGCCTATTGAACATATAGAAGGATGGTTTATCCCATGTACAACAACACTCCTTATCTTGCTAATTATTGCATG
This sequence comes from Hydroisotoma schaefferi, assembly GCA_034682405.1. NCBI lineage: Eukaryota > Metazoa > Arthropoda > Collembola > Entomobryomorpha > Isotomidae > Hydroisotoma > Hydroisotoma schaefferi. Next base: position 89,901 of record JAQFZX010000096.1, read on the forward strand.
CTATACAAGGGTAGTGTTGTGTCGTACTTTTCATACGGCTTGAAACTGCAAAAACATCAAGTAGATTATGCTGGGGATTCAATTCCGTTGCCGTCAACCGATTTGTGTTTATAATTCTAGTTGTCATAATCTGTGCAAATATTTGCACAGATAACTTCCAAAGGGGGAAGCAGATTGATTATCCTTTGTTAGTAAACAGCTAAATTGTCAATAGGATGGAACACGGATGCGATTTTTATTTACTTTTATTCCAACTTATCTATTCTAAAAGAAAGCCGGATGTAGCATAGTCTCTCCAAAAATAATAATATATGTTTCCTTTTACGGCTTATAACGAACCGGATCAACTATCCAGCCATAGATGCACTGTTTGCCACGAAAGAATCTTTTTAATACATTTAATTAATTTAATTCAACCCCTAAAATAACAATAGCGATTAAAGATCATACTTTATTGCAATTGAAGGCATCCAGAGGTTAAAAAGCGGACAGTAAATACTCGATCAGGCTTGCTATTGTTTTTTAATTTTACGTCTCAACATCACTACTGTAATTCAATCCTATGACTGGACACTGGACTGCAGTATTTTGTGCACTTGTAGCTTTATTGTACAGATAATCCGTTCAATTGATGATCCTTGTATTTATTAGCTAAAAGATAGAAGTACTTTTGCACAGCACGCCCGACGCATACAATCAATATCTGTATCATTTTATTACACGTTTAAGGTGTTAGGTCAGAGTTAGCCATCATTTTATTTTATTTTTATTTTAGTATGATGTGAAGTTCTCCATAATTCTGCGTTTTTACGAAACAAGGTTATAACAGTTATCATTAGCGTGTACCCGTCATAGTATATTGTTAACAAATTTTAATAAATTATTTGAATAATGTCATTATTGTATTGTAATAATTAGTAGATTATTCAATCAAGAAATACAGATGAATTGATTGATGCAAGCAACTTGGTCAATACTCGACATATTACAAATGTTTCCAGGTTTGGATTAAATTGTAAATGGCTCATTGCAAATTGTAAGTGAGAAGAAAGGTCAGCGTGTAAAAACTTATTTTGCCTCATCGTGGTTTCCCAAATGTTTATATTTGATGCATGTTGAGGTTGACCTATAACGAGGAATCTAAATGCAAGATTGCTTGCGCATCAATGCTAATCCTTGAAGAACTGCTTTCATCCAAACGTCTTTCACTCACAGCTCAGTCTTTATCTTGATTCCAAGAATCCGGCACCATATAATTCATCAAGAAGTATTGATTTCAGATAAATTCTTTTACTATTTTCCCCTGAAGCATCATTCTTATAGAAGAATAATTTACCCTTATTTAAAATAAAATACCTGACCTAAAAGGATACCTCCCCTTTTGAAGAGCCTTAAAATCCCAATTCTAACCTTAGAAAAGATTCCTCGTCTCAGAAATCCCTCATGCATTATTCAACTACGACTACGAAGGGAGATAAAGGTCGTTGCAGTTGCAGGGCCAGAAGTAGGAGCAACAGCTTACCCGGCTGGATAACCACTGCATCTCTAAACGGGGGTGGGATCGTAACCCATAATTGCATAAGTAGCAACGGTGGGTGTGGCGGAGTATGGAATAGGAAAAAAGGGTTTGCCGAAGATGGATTCTCAAGTCCTTCAACTTCCGATTTCCAAGTCTGTGGACTGAGGAAGGAACACTGTTGGTGGGAGCCGGATAAGGAGGACACTTCAGATACGGTGGACTTCGCTTTAAACACGAGCCTTCATGGGCTAAAGTATATCTTTCAACCTAGACGGCATCTTATTGAAAGGTAATGTAATGCAGTGGTGTAAAAATTAGCGTAGTATTAGTACATAACTTTATGTGTGTATTTGTCACAATGCATTAAATTGCGAACATTTCCAGGGTATTTTGGCTAGTAGCCTTTATAATCGGATTGATAATGGCCGGCTGGTTGATAAGCGATGTCTGGCTAAGCTATTTCCATTCTCCAATGATTGTAACTTTTCAACCATTTGAAACAACCATTGATAAGATTCCTTTTCCGGCCGTGACAAGTTGGTTTCTATTTTATTAGTTGGGCTGATTTGACAAAGCTTGAGGGTGTGAATGGGCTTGTAGTCTTTTAATTCTGTATGGTTTGTATTTGCAGTATGTAATATGAATAAAGTTCTAAAAAGCAAAGCGGAGGAGTACATCAGGTAATGATAGCATTTAGGATGTTTTTTTAATTCACTGCAGAAAAAGAAGTATTAGTATGTTAAATTATTTTGAAGCTAAATAAGTAATCGTGTCCAGAAAGGCTCAAGGGCCCGACTCAGATGAGAAGACCCTTGAAGCCAGGAAAAATGTTTATTACCTTGACCATGTCTGTTCCTCGTCGAAATCTTTCTCTCAAAAGTTTAACTTCTCATCAACAAGGGGTGTAGTCGACCCTGGGATTTTGGAAAGGACACGGGTAGAAGATGGGGACGATGAGCAACGGGATGTGGCCCATTTTCTGCAAATTGCATCTCAACCGTGTGAAAAAATGTTATTACTTTGCGCTTGGCAAGATGAGGTTTACAACTGCAGTGATTTGTTTAAACCTATCGAGACGGATTTTGGGAAATGTTGCACATTCAACATGATCCCGCATGCCCTTCTTTACACAAATTTGTACGACTTGCTTACTCTTTCTTGTATCAATATTTGACTTTCTACCTTCAATAAAATCTTTATTGCCTTTGCTCTGGCAAACATTTACAAAGCAAATGCTTATGTGGATGGAAACTATTACTGTCCTTTCTTTCTCTGTTTTAATTAGGAATGAGAAACGCTACGACCAAAGCGAAGTGGCTGAATGGGCCAAGTGGGAAATAGAGAAAAATGGTCTCTTAGTCGAAGATGGACTTGGAGTTTCTAAAGAATTTCCTCGAAGGCAGAAAAGGGCAGGGAAGTCCTCTGGGTTGTCAGTTTTATTGAATCCTGATTTAGATGAGTATTTCTGCACATCGAGTGACAGTTATGGCTTTCAGGTGCCTTTTTATAGTAATTCTTTAGTACTATCTGAAGCTCATGTACAAATACTTGGGATTTGTCTTTACCTTTGTTGTAAATTATTTAGCTAGTCAAACATCTACCAATTGATATTCCGAAACTGGTCGACTTTGGTATCGCCATTCGTCCTGACTCTGAGGTCTTTATGGGCGTCAGACCTGAGATTACTTCCGTTGATAGAGATATCCTCAACTTCAGTTTGGTATCTTGTTTAAAAAGATGTTTATAATGATATGGCCTCTTCCATTTTATTGGTATTGGTTATAGACCGACCTTGAATCTTTTACTCATAGGAGAAAAGGAACTGCTACTTTCACGGAGAGTTTAGTCTTGCTTATTACAAACATTATACATCTTCCAACTGCTATGACGAATGTTTGGCAAACACAACTTATGAGAATTGTGGATGCGTGAGTTACTACATGCCAAGTACGTCCAATACTAATACTTAAATGCTGGCTAATCGTATGCAATATATTATATAAAATGCATTACACGTTTTTAGGAGATGACACAAGGGATCTCTGTGGAGCGTCTAATTTTGCATGTGCTGAAGATGTCAGAAGTAAGAATTAGAAGGAAGATGTGTTTTTAGGCTTACAATGCTTTTTAGTTTAGAAGCACTTCATGTGCATAATTTTTAAGGGCGGAAATGCTATGTTCCTATATTTAGAGTCAGCATTACAAACTGGTATTAAATCTCGATGTGACACCTGTCTCCCTGCATGCTTTGAACTGGAGTATTTCTCTGAAACAACTTTCACACCTATTCAAATGGGATCTAAAATGTGGGTGGATGGACAAAATGTAACTGCTCCATGGTATGAAGCAATATAGAAAGGAACATTTTTATTTTGATAATCTCGTTTTGAAATTTGTACTACTGTCACTGTCACTGTACATCTTTTAAGGGCTAAAAAGAACGTTTCAATAGTCCATATCTATTTTTCATCTGACTCTGCTTATGCACGCGTGCGAAAGGTAATTGACAGTAATTAATAAAAAATACTGAGTAGATAATAATTATTAATAGTACCTTATAATTAATATTACAGGAGCTGTATGGAATTACTGACTTGATTGGTGAGTCAATGAAGTGTAAAATTTTCTCTACACGAAATTAGATATATATCTAAAAACAATTATTCGAAATTTAAATGGACAGCTAACACTGGAGGACTTATGGGCCTCTGTCTGGGCTTTAGTGGGCTCAGCCTAATAGAACTACTTTATTTCTTCACCATTCGAGCCTGGTGTCGGACTAGACGTCGGCAGTCCCTTTGGAATATCGCAGCCCTAAAATTTCACAGACTGTGGATGAAATCAAGGGCCAAGCAGCTAAAAGGAGATGGATATGGAAACGGGGGTGGTCACCATTTTAATGGTAGATTCAGAGACAAAAGGGATGTCATTATTGAGAACCCAACATTTAGTGACGCGTTAGAAGATGATTTATATGATGAAGAGAATGAGAATCATATTGGGTACCAAGCTCCTTGGAAAATGTATCGAGCTCCGGAAGATGATCGCAATGAAAAGATCGAGTGTAAAGAATGCAGGGAAAGCGATATCTGTACTAATCTTGGAACAAAAAGAAACAAGTCTGTCTTGCATGGTGTTCCAGAGGATTCAAAGGAGTTTAACAGAATCTCAAGATGCGATTGCCAGTTTGGTTACTCTACAGGATACTAATCAAGTTCACAATAGTAGAGTTTAATGAAATTTTTAAAGCATTCATTATTTACATTGAACACATATTATTATAATATGTAGTAAATTAGATGATATATCAGGAAATAACCTGTTCATGGAATAATAGAATCTCAGTAAATGGAAATTCTTTTGGAACTTCCATTATTTCAAGTTAAGGTCCTTTGTTCTTGAGGTAAAGTAAAACTAGGAATGGGAAATGAGGATGAGCCAGGTCCTTGAAACTGTGTTTTCAGCAGTGCATAAGTCAGGATGATGCTCACAATCTGAAAGATATTGAACATGAATTCATAAATTATTTACAAATTAAAATAGTTAACCCCAGAATCCCTTTCTTTCCCCATTTACGAACTCACACTTCCAAACAACCCATAGCTAACTGTCAGGCAGCCAAAGGAACTTAATCCCACAGCATGACCGTCTATTTCGTGCAATACGACTGTAAGTTGAGTCTTCTCGATTTGCGAGTAGTTTTCCTCCTTATGCATCCAAGACTTGATTTCTTCAACCTTTTAAAACATTATCGTGAAAATAAATCAAGAAATGTTGACTACGCCATGAATTTACAAAATAAGAAGACTGAATAATCACTACTCCTACTTCTTTGCTTGCTTTAGCCGCAAGAAATATGGATGGGAAGAAGTAAGTGCAGTAGAAAATGTATCGAAAACGCATAAAAGTGTTTCTCCCTTCGCGAAAGGTGTCAAAAACGTTAGTAGCATAGAAAGGGAGATTTCCAACAATAAAGCTTCCAATAATCAGACTCATTGCTTGGTTGATCTTAAAAGTCACATCTCTAAGCCATCGATAGTGTTCCAAAGCCTGCATTACCATTTTAACAGCTTCCTCACAAAGTTCAGCTTAAGGTAAGTAGTACTTACGTACCTCATAAGCACTAGTGTATCCCACCGAAGAGGTCAAAGTTGACCTGAAGTTTTTGACCAAGTCCCGGAACATCAGTACAGTAAGTACGAACAAAATATCGCTAAAAGCATTCAATAACTTTTCCAAACAATTCGCAAACATGCTAAGAAAGGTCAGCCCTCTTGGAACGCTGTTTTGGGAGTTTGACAAAAATATTTTAAAAACTATCCCAGCATCTTTCTCAAAATGCAGATAAAACTTTTCCAAATCCCAATCAGCATCTTGGTAAACTTCCAATAAGTACAGGACCAGTGTGAATAGACAGAAATTGCAAAGTAGTTTTGCGTAGCATTGTGTCTGCAAGCATATTACAATACTTGAGTAGGTTAGATAGATACATTTTAAAATGTGCATCGGTACGGTACAAAAAGCCGTATGAAAAATGTAATCCACCTTAAAATGTCCCATGAAATTCTTGTAAAATCTTCCATTGCTCTCCTGCAACTCATCAAAAACCCTGGCAAGCTCGTTACCCTTTTTACCAAACATTCCGAACATAATCAAAAGGTAGAGAGTGTCACAGAAGTAATACGCCAGGTCAAAGTACATCGCTGGATTTCTGTTACCCTTCGTAGCTGAGGTATACTTTTGCCGAATTTTAAGAATGAAATAAAATCCACCAAATATGCTTGCAAGAAGACAAAATACCTGAAAGAAATTGGATATTTTTCCTATACAATATTTTACATTCTTGGCCTACTTTTTAGTATTAGAGTATAAGTAGCAACAGCGTTTGCTTTCCATACCTGTTGAATTCGATTTGTATGTAACTTATAAGTTCCTCGGGAATTGTTCCATTTGAACTTGAATGGAACAAGAAGCAAGTAGTAGCTAAAGTCGAAAAACACCTTCCAAAACTGCAACGCTTCATTTTCAAACGGAATCTGACCAAGTGAGCTGGGAAACAAGGGGGACACTTTTTGTGGATGGAATATCTTTGTGAAATATTTCATGGTCTTTCTGTGTAAAACTATCTTATAGTCGAAAAAAGAGTACTGTTGACTGTGAGACAAAAGTTGTAAAAAATTAATCTTTATTTTGTATCATTCATGCTTGAATATGCCTTGAGTTTAATCTACGAAAGACTGAATATCACTTAGGAATGAGCTTACGCTTAGGAGGATTTAATTAATGATTCTTGGATAAATACATAGCTTAAAGTAGGGGTTTTCCATTGATGTTTTATTCCGTCCATGCACTTAGTGGGGCAGAAGTGAAGAAAGACAACATGGATGATACAATAGAGCAATTAATTAACAAACTGTTGACTAAGATTGCAAAGACCTTAAGATTTATGCAGAGAAGAAAGGCCAAGGTGTTAAGCAGACCAAACAAATCGGCTCAAGTGCCATTAAGATCTTTATTTGAAGAGTTCATGGAAATGATCAAAGTCCTAGAAGGCATTTTAGTATGAGAAAAAGACAGTTACCATTTAACCATTTTAGAAAATAGATAGAGAGCAAATGCAGTTTTCTAGTTGTATTAGAAGCTTGAGAACCTTTGCAAGTGCAATTTATCAAGATTTTTGGATGGAATTATATTAAATCTGAATACACGAGCACATCACGTAATAATTACATTTCCTATATATTCCTTGCATATGTCTGGGTTTATTCCTAGCCCTAAAATATATACTAAACGAAGGTCCAAAATATAACACACATTTCTAATCACATTAGATAAATGATTATTGCCAGTCCAATTCATTTTATAAATCTTATAAAACTCTCATATGCAACATGCAGAGCCCATTTATAGGATAATTTTTCATTTAACTTCAATTTTTGAACACAGTAAATGCATAACTTCTTCGAAAAAAAGAATAGACGGAATGATTTTAATTTACCGATGCGAAATATTTATTGTCAGTTCCGATTACAAATGAATGTTTAAATTTTTACAATAAATATGACAACTGCAGTTGACAGTTTAGCCAATTGATAATAAAAATAAGGAAGAGTACATTTTTGAGGTAGGTATTTGACTTTAATATTGTTGAGAAATTCCACAGGTCATGATAACAATTATTTACATTCCTCCTTCGGTGTCAGTTGTCTTCTTTCCCTTCTTGCCCTTATCTCCGCTCTTGCCCTTATCTCCGCTCTTGCCCTTATCTCCACTCTTGCCCTTGTCTCCGCTCTTGCCCTTATCTCCGCTCTTGCCCTTATCGCCGCTCTTGCCCTTCTTTCCTTGACCACCTAGATTAAAGTAATCCCTGAATAATTTAAAGTGTACAAAGTTGCATACGAAATAATAATGAAGACAAAAATCAATCATAGGGGTGAGCGATTGAGGCAAGGATTCATGAATAATATAATATAAAAGGGCTTGGATCATACTGTCTGAAATCACTCCGAACCCGGGTAGTAGTAATACCTAATGGAAAGCTCATACCTTTGTATTAAATGGA